>VYZW01060321.1:1577-29864 GCA_013401315.1 Balaeniceps rex
GGTTAAAGCTTTGAACTAGGATTCAGCATATTGCTGCTCAGATGCCAATGCTGTCAAAGGCTTCCTGTGCAACTTTGTACAAGTTACTTTCTCTAAGCATTAGCTGCCATTTTCCTTTTTGAAGAAGAAACAGTTTCTCTTCTCCTCATTCGTCTGTCACATCCATTTTATTTGTAGGGTTTTGAGAACAGGGCTTTCTTTTTTAAGTCTTTTGTCACTACTGTGCTATATAAATATTTAGTCCATATGCACTGGCTTAACTTGAATTGGTGATTCTTTTTTTTCTTAGACATACCATAGAGTTTGCAGTTTCACACTCTGCCAGTGTTTACAGACTAAGTGTGTGCATGTGTGTGTTTTCCATATTAAAGTTGAAGAATCATTCAAAAGTGAGAAAATGCCAGAATTAAGGTTGTCTCATTTGTTGACCCATGTTCCTTTGCATTACGGTATTTATGTGATCCTCAGAAAGATTTCCAGGGTCCAGCAGTGCTATTTATTAACAAAACACTGCTAGTTTTAAATTCCATTTAGGAACAAAAACTAGACCTTTTGAAATAAAAGCAGGGAGAGAAAGAGTAAGAGAAGGAACAGTTTTCCAGTCCTTCCTTGAACCGTCTCGGGTCTCCTCTGGGATGTGGAAAGCAGGATGGAAAGTGTCAAGAAAGTGCACGGGTAGCATCAGTTCTGTCTGTAATAAATAAGACATACCAAGAGAGGTACATGATGCAGAAAAAGCAGGAGGGCTGCTGCCAGATGCATGACCTCCAGCCATCATCTATTCCTGCTAGACAGCTGCATTCTCTTACAGCAGCACCACATTTAGTGTTGCGTAACAACTAAGCTGGTGGCCTCTCTGGAGTGGGTCTGCCTCTGTGGGTTTATTGCTCTCTGACTTAGCTTTTGAGAAGAAATTATCCTCTGGGCCATGGAAGTCCTTTTGACCAAAACATCAGTCAGATGAATGTGTTTCCATAAAAAGTTGCAGTTTTGAGAAACTGGTATTTTCTGATAAAACAAAGAAACAAGCAAAAAGTTTTTGTCAAAAGAAATTCCCATGTAGCGCCCTTTTTTTCCCCTACACAGACCACAGCCTTGCTCAATGTATAGATAGATGAGGGCTTGAAGAGTAAGCAGCTATACACTATTTTGCTTTATCTTCATTCTGCAGTGTGCGGTCCGAAGCTTTGTTTATTTTCCACTATTCAAACTTTACTCTAAAGCCAGACTCATTAATTTCTTCGTGTGTTTTTTATATAGTTCATGAAAGTGCTTGACAAACAGGAATTTATTTTTCCTGCATTGTGCTGACAGAGAGTTGAGACAGAGGGATTAAGGTCAAAAGTGCCATTCATGTTGAGTGCTCGATCTGATATCCCAAAAACTGGATCTCGTAGGCTACTTATTGTTATGCATGGCTTTTTGTGTTTGCAGCTCCCTCCCTCCTGATTGCTGGTGGAATGGTCAGCAGTTAGGACTTCCTAGCTCAGACCTGCTTTTGGGCACCCAGCAAATAAGGAGCACAATTAAGGACCATCCATGGAAGGTACCAAGCCTGGACCAGGGACACAGTGGCAGTCGCCCAGATAGAGGGCTGGTTACTCTGGGTGTCCTGAGGCCATCCTCCTGCAGCCTCCTTCCCTGCACAGTACCGATTCTTTCACAAGGCACAGCCAATTTGCAGCAGTGTGTGAAGCCTTCTTGTGATCCCTCTGCCAGGGGATTTTTAAAGACTATATTACCATATTTCCATCTAATCTCTCCTGACCTTTGGCGAAGTGAAATTGTGTAAGGATCTTGTAATTTGACCAACCTTGCCTTTTTTTTTTTGATGAAAAGGGTGCAGAACACTGCTCTGTCATGTGGACTACCTATTTTGCTTAACTTGAAAAGTTTTTGCCTGTGAGCATTAAAGGTTCTCAGTGAAGCAGCTGAAAGAATCACAATTTTTGGTATGTGCAAAAGAATATATTTTGTTAGTTGTTTTTTTTCCTCCCCTGAAGCAGCAAACTCGTTTTTCCTATAAATTTTTTTAAACAAAATTATTTTATTTAAGTCTGCTTAATATATAGAAAAAATGTACCAAAAATAGCCAAAGTTTAGTAAAGTTTTAAACCAAAGTGCTAAGCTGCTAAGGTGTTAAGATAGGACATACCAGGGAAAGTTGTGTTCTGCCTATAACAAGTAGGACTTGAGAGCAGAGGGACGTGGGGCAGAAGGGAAAAGGACTGTCACCAAACCATCATTGATTTGTTACTTCCAATCCTTTCGTGCACACCTATTAAGCAGCTGCCCTCCTATGCTACTGCTGTGATGCACTTACAGAGTGGCACCAGCTAATAATAATTATGCAATGTCATTTCCCCTACTTCTCTTACCTTGCCAAGGCTCCGAGTGCAGAGAGCACACCCTTTGCCAGCCACAGTGAACCTGAAAATTATACCCTCACCTGCCTTTTGTGTTTGGCACCGAGGTCAGCTAATGGCTCTCCTCCATGCTCCTGTAATTGCACCTTTCCATATCAACCACACGTCTTTCAGATCGAGACGGATGGATGCATAGGTAGATGACACATTGGTCTCTCTCTACCCAGTAATACTACCTCCCTGAATTGTTTCTATAATTTTGTTTTATCTAGGGGCCACACAACAGTCGTATGCGTTGCAAGATATCAAATTTATCTCTCTTATAGATAAGAATAACATAGATGTTAAGACCCTCTTGACTGCATTTATAATGTTTAATTTCTCCTTTTGAGACACGGATAACCTTTTCTGCTTCCTGTTAGCAATTTCTTGTTTCCCCCCCTTATCCTTTAAATGGAAACACCAGTCTGCCATTTAATAAAACCCCAATAATGATCCTGCTTTAAAGGACAAGGGCTAATCACTTGCTGCTTAACATTCCAGACACATGACAGTGGAGGAGAATAAATCAGTTAAACAGCAAGATGCAGCACAACTAATTTTCATGTAAAAGGGGGTGATTGCCTTTTTTTTTTAACCATTGTGATTTTTTTTAAGCTGTTAAAGCCAAAACATTCTCGTCTATCAGTTTATGAATTATTAATAAAAAAAGAGAGAAAAGAGGCTTTCTTTTTCTAAATATCATCTGCTAAGCCACCACAGACTGAAGTGCCTCACACTGATTCCTGATTTACATAGTCCCAGTTGGAAGTTAATGAAGACTGCTGAGCCACCTTTCAACATGCAGATAAACCTTCATGTATTTAAAAGCAGGGAATATGTGCTTGTTGCTGGCAAATTATTCATCTAAGATCTGAAGTTTGTGACACCGCCTGCGTCAGATAAACTGTCACCCAAATTGCAAACTAATTAGTGATTCAAACATTTTCGAGCTGATTGATGACAGAATAATTTACGCTTGTTTCTCAGTTTCCAGCTGGCATAGGCTGCTGACTGGAGCCCTAATTAACGCTAGTACATCAGTCATGTTCTGCCAAGGCAGCACATACAATTAAAAGGCAGTTTAAATGGAATATCACATTAAAAAGGCTGGTAGATGCAAATGTGAGGAAACAGCACTTTAGGATAAAATGACAACAGAACCCCACAAACCAAAACAGAATGGAACAGGGATTTTTTTTTTTTTAATGGAGAAGTAAATTGTATTCCACATAGGCTATTTAGCAAAATAAAACAAGTGTGGATGCAAAACATGCACACTAAATTCTTCTTTATTACTATTCTAAGAATTTTTAACTAGGTTCTTTTCCGTTACTATTTGTTAGAAAATTGTTATATACATGCATTTTGGATTTCAGCTATTTAAAAATTAAATAGAGGGCATCAGTGATAGGTGAAGTTATTTACAGTGATAGTATAAGACAAAACAGAAATATTAGTATGTGTACTTGTGAGAAGCGTGTACTGGAGCAGCCTTCAAAACTAGTTTTAAATAACAAAAGATCTAATCCAAAACTACTGAAGTCAAGGCAAAACTGGTCATGGGATGTGTAGGAGAGTACTGCAAACATCCAGATACTCCTGATTCTTATTTTCGGGTGAAACTGCTAAATTTTGAAAACAGCAGTACTATATGTTAAATGTACATGGTTTCTAGTGGCATTCCCCTGATCAAGTCATAAAATACTTGGGGAAAAAATAATTATTGTATGGGTTTTATAAATGATCATTATTGCTGTGGGTACAAATACAACCTGTGACCTGATTCTGCATCAGGTGCGTATTGCAGCCTGCAACTACAGAAAGACAGTCCTCCACAGCGCTGCTGTCAAGCAGCTCTTTTATTTTATTATATCCATATTATAACCACGATATCTGTATATCAGTTGCTCTCTAGCTGTCAAGCAGTCAGGTAGGAGAAAATGCATTTTGTCATCCCAGTAATGAGAAATGAGGATAGTTGTAACCCATGTTCTCATTTACATTTGAGCTACAAGAGCGTTGGCCGTTTGAAACTGATGATCAAGCTAAGGACAAAAACAGTCCTCCTTGATGCAACTCACAAAAGGTGTTAAGCCTGCAGTGCCAGACCCCTGTTGCAATGTATGCTGCATATTTGATGACACTGGTTTATCTTACTCAATGTGACCTCTGTGGGGGGAAAAGTTTTCATGAATATAAACAGCCCTGGGGTTCGTACCTTGTCTGCTAAGGTGTTTTTGAGATTATCTATAGCACATGACAGATGAGCCCTTGACTCTTACAGCACTCGAGCACAGAACAAAGAGAAGTCACTGTAGTAACCGCAAACAGACCTCGAGATGGGAGATGTGCGAAAGCACTCCAATTTGTTTCTAGGAGCACAGCAGACTGAAAGCTCACATCACTCAGTGCAGTCACACTTTGCTGTCAAATGCCATTTTGCAATGCCATATATTTGCACCTTTAAAAATTTTAGATAAGTAATAATTTACATTAGTATAGTGACGGAGGTTCATACATCAGCTTTGAGAGCTGAGCTATTTTAAGGAGCTTTACAAATAGTGAATTGGAGATGAGGGGTGAAACTCACCTTAGACATAAATAAGCCCAAGTTTTCTGAATTTGCTAGAGTTGGGTGAGATTTTTGCTGTGAGGCGTGGCGAAGGTCATGTGCTGCTGACCCTGTTGTGGCCATGAGGCAAGAGCCACCAGAAAACCTTGGCTCAGGTTTTAGATGCCACATCACATAGCTTCTGCTGGCTTGACTGAGGTGTCCGGCACTGAGCTCGCCAGTAAGCACTGAGACACCCTGTAAGTGCCCAGGGATAGTGAAATCCCAACAGGCACAGCAGATGGGATGCCCAGCAGCTGACAGAAACTACAAGATGGGGACCATCTGAAAAGGGAGTGTGGGGAGGGTTAGGCAGCAGCTGAGCAACAGTTGTCAGGATTGTTATATACGATTTAGGGATGTAAATTTTCACACTCACACTTCCACTCCAATGTCCCCTTTTAAAATCTGGTTTTCACCACTTCACGTACAACAAAAATATTTTCTCCTCAGCTGTAGAACATGGTTTAGGACAACAGGATTATGCTCTACTTTCTAAAAAAGATGTCAAAAGCATCAGTCTCTCAGCAAAGCTACCAGTAAGAAAGAGAAACATAGAGGAGTTTTATTATTAAAATCTCACATTAAGGAAATAGGACAAATTAATAACATTTTGTGCTTTCAGTAAGAAAGCATATCCTGCATAGCAGAGGGCAGATTTTGGCTTTTATCACAAGGTCTTTCTTACAGATCTTGTAAGACAGACTTGCAATCTATAGTCAACAATCCTGTACATACAGCGCTGGAGAGTAGAGTCAGAGCTTGTGGGTTAAACAAGTGGAGCAAAGAATCTTTCTGTCACTGCTTTCTCCTCTTGTTGTAGATCCTGGTGGTGGCTAGTTATGTCTCCCCAGAGAGCAGCAGTTCCGTCAGAGGAGGAATTCTGAATTCCCTATGGAAACTCAAACTTCTGAAATGCAATGTAAATACAGCAAGTGCTAGGCAGTTTGTGTTTATAACATATTAACCAAGCACAGTATCACCTCCCCAGTGGGGAACCCAGAAAACCCTGAGTGCTCAGACTCTTACGAGCTTTCTCTAAAGTTCTCTATCTAATGTCGAACACATTTAAATCTTTCTAATATGAAATATGTCTTCTTCCTTTTTAAACATTTTCCCTCAGTTTTCCGAATGTGAAGGTTTGCTTTCTTTCATAAGAATAGAGCCTACACAATTAAATATGTTTATAACAGAATTTAATTCTGTAACCCAAGGGACAGGAAAGCATTCAGAAAAAGAGTTTGGGAGCGCTATTTAAGGGGTTTGGTTTTTTAAGAGATTTTTTAATATTCTCTAGGTTTGGAAGGAAATTTTGACCAATGCCAGCAGAGTTCAAGTAAAGGCAATACTGTGGGAATGGAAATAAACAGTGTTGCACTGTCAAACTGTGCACCTTGGAGAGCTAATTTCAGTTCATCATTTTGCCACAGACTTATGTGACCTTTGGGAAGTTACTTAATCCAATGGCACCTCATTAACCAATTTGTAAAGAGGGTAAAATGACATTTTCTTCTCTCTAACAATCTTAGCTATTCATTTGAACTTGCAAAGTACTACTCATACGAACTGTTCCATTCAAGATGTGATTATCTATATATACTCCTTGGTGCTTAGCTTGTAAACTCTCCAGGATAGTCTCTGAATATATGAACACCTAGAGCTAACCCTATTTCTAATTTTTACCTGCAGCTACAAAAAATGTAAAATAACTAAAAGTTTCCACAGTCAAAGCCTAGACCATTGCAGTTGTTTTGTGAACACATAATTTTTGAGCCTTGCTACAGCAGACTCTCAAGATTTCTGAAAATTTTTTGACGTAATGAGTTTTATTCACAGGAGGTGTATTTCAAAAATGCATTTTACTTATGCACATCTTCATTTTTTCCACATATTTCCTTCCCATAAATGACAACCTCCTCAGAAATGTGCATCCTGTAGTAGGAAGCAAAACACATGTGGCTCTACTCCAATATGCATTGCCTAATAGGAACTATCATGACCAACAAAATCTGAATCCTCTCTGGCCTCCTACGTTAAGGGAGCACCTCAGTTTTGTCCTCCCTCCTTTTAGTTTTCCATTAGGCCTTATTTCTTATTCCTCTATACATCCAGAAGCAAAATATTTGAAAAGGTCTATAAAACTCAGCCTCCCCTCTGTGGGACTTCAGTCCCCAGTTATGTCAGCAGGCATCACATCCCAGTGGTGCTTGATTTTACACCAGGAGCATCTCAACAAGAAGGTGATGAGCTGCTGGAAATGGTGAGACACAAAAGTGAAAGATAGGCCTGAGGAACACATCATAGTAAAGCGAGAGGAAGATGGAGGAGAAGGAAAAGAAAATAAAGGTCTATGGGAAGCTATGATGTTGAAAAAAGTCTTGCAAGTTTATCAAACATACACTAAGGAGAGATTAAAGAAAGTGCTGAGCAGTCCTGGAATGTATTACTGAAAAAGCCAAGATATAGCAGGTAGTAGTAGTAGTAGTAGTAATAGCAAGCCAGGCAGGAGCACAAAGAGAGAGGTGTTGATTCTGAATTGGAAACAAGCTTTGGGTCTGAATCAGCTTTGGGATCACTCTTTGATGGACTTGGCCTCCCTTTTTTCCTTTAGGTTCTGCGTTTCATGCTTCACTGGTACATTTCAGGATTATATTGCAGTATGTGGATCACAGGTGAAAAGCAAATATTCTGTGAAGCTAGAGAGGTTCATTAAAGCAGTTGCTCTTGATGAATCATCTCCTTCTGTGTCACTTATGGTGGTCTGAAGGTACAAAATTTGATTGCATCTCACCAGCACTTAATGCCAAGACAGAACAAGCTAAGCCTAGACCATACAAGAGAGAATCCCAGTGCTAAAAAGGAACAAGCATTAGCAATCACGATAGAAGTAACAAGTAGCCTAGAGGCTTAATATAGATAATAGGAAGCTGAAAGAACAACAGATATCCTTCCTTTGCAGGAACAAGGCTGTTTTTAAACTCTGCAAACTAACAGTATTATTCTATCCATTCATTTCGACAGAATTATATTGGTTTTATGAAGGTGTAGCTGAGAGAAGAATTAGGCTTGTTGTCCGCTTGGGAATAATTCACAGTATATTTATAAAGGATAAAGAAAAAACAGAGAGAAAAAGAAAGAAAGAAAAAAGCAAAGAAAACACTCAAGAATGGAAAACCATATCTGGAAAAGCAGTAGTTTGGGTACATACCCAAAAGATCAGGAGGGAGATTCTGCTTCCTGAGATGCTTCCTCTAATCATTTGACTATCAACCTCTTCCATCTTTTAATCCATTGCTCCTGAAATTCTATGAATACCTGTTTTCCCTTCAAAGGGTTTTGCAATTGGTATCAACTACCTTCCTTGTAAAGTTGCTCAAGTGTTTTCTCCCCATCAGTTTCTTCTGTCGCTTGAAACATTAGGTGGTGCAGGAAAAGGAGCCCCCTCCCACCCTAAGACCTGCTTGTTGTTGCAAAGTGGAGCTCCCTTTCCTTGATTCAAACCACAGAGCTGCAGATTTTACATACCGGGCACCGGGTATATACCAAAGCTTTATAAATAGTTTTTCAATAGCATACCACATTTTAAAAGTCATAATATTAACTGAACGTATTCTCCATGGACAAATTCAGTGAAATTAAACTTCCATCTTCCCCCCCGCCAAGCCTTTCATTTCTACCATTGATGACTTTCAGGCAAATAACCTTGCTGCTCTTTCAGCAAGGGAGACCCTAAAAAACAGGAGGGTTGTGAAACACTGTGTGCTTCATAACCAGAAATAATTAATCTCTAAAGTACATGAACATTTTCCATTTTTCCAGTCTAATGGAAAATTTGCTGGCAGAAGAGAGCAATTGTACATGATTACATAGTTACATGCACAAGTGATTTTATATCACACACACGTACGTATACACGTGTGTGTGTTGCAAGTACATATACATATGTACTAGCATATGGCTGGAACCTCATCTGCTATAAATAACTGACTTCAATGGAATTGCACTGATTTACATTATCTGCAAATCTGGTCTCATGTATGTGTCTGTATATATACTCACATTTCAAAGTGAGAAACATTCTAAAACTATCTTAGATCTGTTGGGTGAAATCCCAGTCCAGAATAACAGGAATTTTTCTGTAGACTTAATACGGCATTTTGTTGTCTCTACTTTTTCTGTAAATCTCTTAATCTACGGAAGTATTTATAATACTGTAACACTTTAAAAACTTAGTAAAAAATATTATGGAAATGGAGATGACCTAACAGATTAAACAGTGATATTCTGTGCTTAAAAATGGTCGTGTTGTCTAGCCAAATTTTCAGGAATTGAGGACTGCATCACAATTCATGCATTGTTGATAAAGTAGCCAAAAGGAGGTGCAAAACTACTATTTTTTGCATGGCTTTTAAACACAGTTAGGTTACCAGTGTTTTACAATAGCAGCATATTCACCTTGATAGAAAGTGATTATTTCAATTTGTTCCTAATGGCCAGTCCATTTCCTCCCCTTGAACCAAGAATGAATAGTTGTTTCACCAGTGGATGATTATTATTCAGCCCAGTGGAACTGCAAAAAAAAATACGAAGGAAAAAAATTATTTTTTCAAATTCTAATCACAAGCACTACTTGTCTATTCAACAAAATCTTATACTCAGGTAAGTCAATCAGCCATCATTCCACAGAACTAATTAGAGCTGCAAAGATCTGGGCAAGTGTTATAAAAAATTTTCTGGAAATGTTAAGATATTATAAAAACCCCTGTATCTTTGTTGTTTCCCTTTGTTGTTTTCTGTTCAGAAACAAATGTAGGACTGTTTGCTGGTGGCAAAGTTGGAGGGAAACAGCAAATCAAATGAAAACTGAAAAATGTCCATGGAAAAATAATTCTGAATGTGTTTGAACTAGAAACCTGATTTTAAGACAATAGTTCAATTCATCCTCCAAAAAATTCCACATCTTTCTTCTATCACCCCCCATTCTGCCCCTGTTCTGCCACTCCCTTGTTGCTGCTCTTACACGAATCCCTACATTGTGCTGGTAAGGCATTTGCAAAGTAACAAGGTTGGGAGGCTGCTCCAACTGAAAACATAACTAAACACTGCGGTTTGCTACAAGGCTGTGCAGTTAGTTGTGCTGGCACAATACAGAAGCAGGGCACATGATGAACGTGCTACAGTTCTCTTCTTAACTGCCCCAAGTAGTAGGGAGAAGGGATGGGATTGGGTTGCTGTTTGGTGATAAAGCTGGTTTAAATGAATATCAAGTAATGACTACAGAGTTGTTCTTATTCTGTCCACAAACATATATGTCACTGGAATTCAGAGTAACTATTTTCACAACTAACTAACTAATCATAGCTGAAAATCGAAATACCATTTATAGCAATCTTGTTGAGATCAGTCAGTAGCCTGTAATGCCCAAACTGTGATCCATGGGTCTCAGACAGATCAAGAGATGTCACTTATGATTTGCAGAGAACTGGTTTAAAATGCTACATTTTTCCCCATAATGCATTCAATTAAGCTACTGCTATTACCCAGATAGGATGCAAAAGTTATCAGGAGTGCTGGCAACCTGCCCTCCGTGCATAAAGTATGTAGGGCTCATAGTGTACAAATCTGGCAGATTTAGTAGAAAGACCTCAAGACATTGGTGCTCTCTGCCCTGTCACACTGCCAGACATTTTTGCTTTCATGTACAGGTGAAAGAGTACAATACGTGCTTGTAGCAAAGCTACTTCTGCTCGAGATCCAGTATATTAACTTCAAATGGACCACAAACTGGAGCTCGTACTAATATGATTGACAAGTACACGTCTGCTATTTGAGTGATAACATCCACTGCAGGGCCAACAGCCTTCACCAGAGGAACAAGTTAGACTGCTGCTGATGGTATCGTCTTCAGTGTGCCAATGTTATCTATTCAATCCTTGGGGCAGTTAAGAAGAGAACTGTAGCATGAAAGAGAGATCCTTTCACTTACAGTCAATTAAAAAAAAAGTTATTCACAGAAATGGCAAAGGAAGAAATTTGTGATTTTCTCACTCCCACTTACATACAATTATTTGTATGAATAGACCCATTGCAATAAAAGTTACTGCTTCGGTGGTTAACCACTCACCAAGGAACAGACACAATACAAAGAATTTGAAACTACAAGTGCTTTTAAGAAAAATGAGGATTTGCTCAAAACAGCTCTTCAAAGGAAAAGATTATTCAAACAAATATCCTAGATATTTTTCACCCTAAATTCTAAAAATAAGGTCAGTTTGTGGTTTTTTCCCCAAGGGCTGTCAATGTTACTATCTGCTGTGTGTGAAAGTTATTTGACTTCAAATTTACAATGTTAATTTCATTTTGCTAAAATTCCTTTCTTTTCTCCTCCAATTCCTTAATTTTCCCCCATAAGAAACAAGTTTACCACATTCTTGTTTTTACTCATCAAATACTCCCTTCTTTTGAAAAGCAGAACTAGGTTTTTAATTCTTCTAATTGTGTTCCCAGGTTGCAGTCAAAAAAGGTGCAGGATATGTTTCAGGAAGAGACAATTCATTCTTAATCCTCAGTCAATCCATATATTTCCAGAAAACTGGGGAAGTATCTTTTCTGAAAAATTCATTTTTGAAAGAGCTCCCGTGTGACTGTTATTGATTTTAAGTCAGAGTCACAAGGTCAACTCTCCCCTCACTGCCCCAAGAAGCGCCATATAGCATGTTACATAGGTAACAAAAAACAAAACCAAAGCAAGCCTGTAAAAACTTATGTTTCTCCTTTCCTAATTAAAATGCCACAGATCAGTATTTGAAATAGGGAGATGAAAAGTTACAGTACATATTCTCCTCAGTTTGCTCTGCTCTGTTACTTAAAGCGAACTCTGTTTTGAACAAAAATTTACTAATTTTAGTTTAAATGTTGTTGAATGCACTTTACTACCAAGATGTTTGTCTGAGCCAATATAATAATTACTATGGCCTGTTTAAGTCCAATACCAAATGGACCATTCTTCAAAGATGCTTTGGAGGAACAATTTTTAAAATCTAAAATTCTAGGATAACCTGTCCACAGGCAATTCCTTTTTTACCACTGGCATATGCCCTGAAGCTCATAAGTTTTTCCTCTCATTCAGAACTCATATGTGTGTGTGTGCACATGCATTTTGGAAAGAGAAAGACTCCCACCAGAGCCTCAGCTAATGGTTGTGACAGCAAGCCTCACCCACTAATAAGCCCACACATTATTTTTCTTCTGAATGTCATTCTGTTCTTCTGTTGATATCCACTCTTTTTTCCACTTTTCTATATACCTTCCTGTTTGTCTTACTTTTATGGTAAACAGGCCTAATTATTTTCAGTCCCTTTTCACATGGGCAATTGTCTTTAGGCTGATCTTTCAGCTCTCTTTAGCTCTCTCTGAAGTCCTTCTCTTTGGCAGACCATTCCTGAGGTAGGGTGACCCACATTAATTACTTCACCCCAGAAATTTTCATCCTGCGATTGTGATATTTTCTACATCATTCTCCACCCCATTCTTCCCTTGCCAGAAAAGGTTAGTAACACCTACCCAAACAAGGCAGTGTGACAGAGTACTGCTGTTGTCATGAAAAACACCATGGAGAACTCAGGGTAAGACAGAAAACTGTATAAAAACCACAGCCTACATGCCAGATATGAACACACTAAATCCTAGCTGCGAGCAGCATAGACTGTTTTAGTCCTGCCGGCTGCATGTACAGGACCAAAAACCAGACATGGACAGAAAATGTCATCTACAAATGTATCAGTTGAAATGAAGTGCTAACTGTGCGGACATGCTGAACCTAAGCCAAAGCTGTGGCACAAGAACCTATGTCTTCTCTGTTTGCTGCGAGATTTTCATGACGTGACAGCTGATAACAACCCAGTCAAGGAAATAGGAATTCAATGAGTACAGATCCTCTTCTAAAAAAAGGGGGCGGCGGAGGGAGTAAGAAAGAAGACAAAAAAAAAACCTTCAACCTGCAAAGTATGATAGCCTGAAATCACATTATACCTCAGGCTTTCCAAAGTGAGAGCTGCCAACATTACTGTCACTGACAGAGCCTGATTGAGGAGAATTTTTGGCAGAGAACAAGATGTTGCCTCCTATTTCCACTGCTCAGAGCAGTAGTTCAATATTTCCAGAGCCATTGTCCATCAAAGAAAAAGAAAAAAATCCATTGTAAAATAAAAGCATTGATCCAGGAGTCTGTAAAGGTAGAAGTAAACAATGCAGCTATCAATAAAAGATTCTGACCTGAAAGATGTATTTAACCTGGAGGTAAATGATATTGTTTTTCCATTGTGCAAGGACAATATTCGAATGTTTAGCTTTTCCAGGAAGGGTCCAAGCTTTGTTTCATGTTTGCATAGCGCTTTGCCCAACGTGAGCACTTCAAAGCCACAGAATTAACAGTGTATCTCGTGTACAGAGCAAATGCGGCATCTCACAGGGAAATCTTTCTGTGCTACAGTCATCTCAGTCTCTCTTGAACCACCTTCTTAAACCACTTCTCAACAGGCACTGTTCTTTTTCTAATGCAGTTGTCAATAGCCTTCACCTGGCACTTCCAGGATGTTGGGATTTCCAAAGCTGCGCTCCCTGCAGATAGCTGCTCTTCATCATGCTGAACTGCATTGAAAACCAGAGTGCAGGAGCCAGATTCACAAGCAGCCAAGCCCAGTTCAGTCATGACATGAACAACATGGTTGTTCAAGAGCAGCCGGGACCGTTCAGCAGACAAGTCTTTCACAGTGTCAGGCCATGGAGGGAAGAGAGGAGTGAGCAATGTGGTCAGAAAAGTATCTGTCTTACTGGAGAAGGAGCGGATGGCAGTTTTATGTTGAACAGGAGGCAGCATGAAACTCAGATGCAACTTAGCCCGAGTGAAGGCAGCGGCAGAGGCATCCTGGAGTCCCTGGAGAGCTCCAGTTATTACCCCACAGGGCTTTCAGTGGGAAGCAGCTTGTCCTGCTCACCATGAGGCACTGAGGTGTGAGCAGTGAACATCAGACCAGTATTTCAGCCTCTTTGAGGGAGCAGGGCAAAGCCTCTGAGGCTGGAGGCTTGGCAGCATTTTCTGAGCCAGCATGCCCAGCTGATGCACCGACATTTACCCGGCTGCTGGCCCATCTCTAAAGCATTGCTGAATTTATCCAAAATGTAAGTCGCCAAGCTGGACAAAAAGATGTAAGCTTCAAGTATCTCACAGAGTCACAGGGACTTGCATGTAGTGTCTGGCCTCTGGGAGAGTGAGGGAGGGCGGGGACATGGAGGACAGGAAAGGGTTTAGTTAAGAGGATTGACAGAAACAGGGACAGAAGGAAGGAGAAATAGGTGAAAGAAGTGGGAAAGAATAGGGAAGATGCTGAGTAGATAGGAAAAATAATGAAAAGCATGAGCAAGGTAAAAACACTAGTCATAAGACAGTGTCAGGTTTAGAAAAGAAAGAGATTTAAGTGATAGATTTTAGAGAGTAATGTAAACCTGCATAAGCTTACACTGTGAAAACATAGCATCTTACTCAAAGGGTGCTGAACAATATATCAGAGTTGCACCAAAGGTACGAAAAAGGAAGGAAAAACATTAAAGCAAAGTCAGAAGTATTTTCTTCCAAAGTACCTGCATCCACCTAAATGTTACGTGTCTTAGTAAGATAGCTTTGGAGCATTATTGCTAGTTATAATCGCAAATATTTTAACTATACTTCATGATATATAAAAACTTATTTCATAGATCTATATTGATTATTATTATTATCATTAAAGATATCTGTTTGTCAGATTCGTAGCTCACTTGCAAAGTGGTGAAGCACAGGTAAGTCAGCCTGAGGTGATGCAATTTTACCAATGAAAGAGACGTCAGCATCAGGCCTCTTCTATCAGAAGTTAACTGTATTTTCTCCATTGTGAGAATGGCTGTGGGTTAACTGGAGTTTGAGTACCTCTCTGCTTTTCCACAGAGGAGGAAAGCATGGCACACGTGGTCTCAACCCGAAGAACTTTCACAAAGCAAGCCAATGTGATAGTGCATCACCCAACAAAGCCTATACCCTGCTTCATACAAATAGTGCTTCAAGTTTGTCTCCTTGTAGTACTATCTCAATAGTCCAGTAAATATAGCTCACAGCAGGCACTTATTTACACCAATCTGATGTTCTCCAAAGTACCAGGGAGACTGAATTTTAAACAACAGAGCCAAAACATATTGTTCCTGGTATGATATAATTACTAAAATTACTGTACAACTCAATAGTTTTCTTAAAATACACTTAGAAAATAACACAGCCTGTTCCTGCAGCCAGAGATAAGTAGTACTGCTGTGCACTAAGAATCATAGTGCAAGGGGTAGCCTGGGAATGGCCCTATTATAAAAAAAAATAAATATTAGTTCAGTTCTTCACTCAAATATCTGGTCTTTCACTGGCATACATTTATTTAAAGGTTAAATCAGAGGTGGGAAGGGGGAGATGTTAATCTCAGATCGGGAATAGCTGCCAAAACTGAACTATTGAAGCAAATGCCAGGCCAGGCAGTGGGCCAGTTCATTTATCCTTACTAGCCACCTGCAGACTGTATTATCAAAGCCCCTGAAGTTTATTATTGCAGTTTATTATCCCTTCATTATGATATAGAAAAAAGGCATTGATGTAAAACAATTTTGACACCAAGTTTCTCCCTGACACTCAACACTGAAAACCGTTCATGTTTGCATGGGAACAGGTTATGGGACAAATTTTTTTCTCTATCAGTGACAAACCAGATGCTCATACATATATGTAACTTCTCATTGTCACCATGGGGAAAAAAAATTGCCTTTTGCATGAGAAATAGACAAAGTAAAAGAAAGAGGCATTGCATCAGGTAACATATTAAATAGTCACATCCCCCTAAGAGGGGAAAGTGTGGCACCATCAGCTTCAGTGGAATTGCACCAAACAGCTCACTTGCATGCTGGCCTCAGCAACCGAGGAAGGGTCTCACAGGACAATGAAATGTAGATGACAGTACCAAACCAAGTCATTCATATTAATATCCTTCAAATTTTGAAACACAACACAAGATAGTAGTCCTTGACTACTGCCTTTCCCAAGACAGAACTGTATGTTTTGAATCATATCATACGGCATTGCATGGGCATTTCTGATAGTCAGAGATCCTCTGAAAAACAAGATCTTGAAGATTTTCTCAGAGTACAATATTCAAGTGCAACACAGCATGTGAATCTGTGTGGTTTGTTTGTTCTTACTTTAAATACATTTTTTTTTGCTTTATAGCCAAGGGATCAGACATCCCATATTTTATGGGATTCCTTCTTTTTTTTTTTCTTTTTTTAATCAGATGGGCTGTTATCATCTCTAGGACTGATTTAGTACTGTTATAGCTGTAACAATCTGAGAATATTATTAGCACAACAAGTTCTGTAACGAAAGATCGTATCTGTTATGTAGACTAACTGACATGTTTGGAAAAAAAAACAGACCAGCTGCAGATCTGTCTTCCAAAAGGGCTCATCTGTTATTTCTGACTACATCAGCCACTCTAATGAAAGACAAAAGTTCTCCTACAAACTTTGCCTACTGTCACTTGTAATTTAAACATTGTGAGTCTAAATTTCTTTCCTTTGGCAAACAGAAAAAAGAGTCAGAGAGGAGGGAGCAAAGGCAAAAATACGTAGATTGATAAATATGCCCCTGCATTGGGGGGCATCTTCCTCTCGCTCTTACTTTTGGGGATATTTAGGATTCAGTCCTTAGTTGCATTTTCCATGCAAAATAAGGCTTGTCTCAATACTAGTATGAGGGACAAGGCCCTAGAGAGTACCTAAGGCAGCTGGTCCAAACTCTGAGCTCCTAGTGAAAAAAGAAACAGTGGAGGAGAGCCAGAAGCATCTCAACGTCGATGTTCTGTTCTTTTGTTTTGCTGTGCTACTCTTCATTTTTTCTGGGTTGGTACATTCAGATATTTTATATGATGGCTGTAGCTAGGAAAAACAAAATAACGAATGCAAAGGGTTGTTGCCCAGGAGTGTGACTAGGTCAAGAAGTCACTTGTACCATACGCTCTGTCCCCTGTTAGCATTTCCTCCAGTTTGAAGAACATTGTTAGCACCTGCATTCTAATAAGGACATAGCCTTATAAGGATCTTCCCCAAGTAGGCAAAAGCAACAGTAACAGAACAGAAAGCAACGAACCTTGCTTGACCACAATGAGATGGGATAATTCACCCCAGGATCTGCTGCTTAGAGGAAGCTGTCTTCACAAGGAGGTTTTCACTGCAATTATAGAAATTTGCTTAGCCTAAGGGTTACTACCCTTTGGGTGCACAAAGTATTTGCTGAATTTGGACAATTCTAACTGCGTTTTCTTGCTCTTTGTCATGCTATTTTTTTGTAGGAAAAAAGTCAGACAAAGCTATTAAAACCAAAAAAAAGATCTTCAGAGCTTCACCAGGCTGTACCTATCTGCAAGATTCATTGTGAATTTTTTTTAGAATAAGAGATTTTCATAGTATGAACAGCACAGACCAAGTTAATCTCTGCTGTAAAAGGGCACAGCTCCATCAGCCTCAGCACTGCTACCTGCCATTAGACCACAGCTGAATTTTCCGTCACATCTCATTTAGCAAAAATGCAGTTATACTTCAAATTTTACTGGTATGGTTCTATCAAGAGAGACCTAAATAAATAAGTTTTTTATATATATTTATACATATTATCCACAAAGGCCGCCTCTTGTTAATTTTGTCAGCCCAGACACTACTTAAAGCTGACTTTCACAGGGATGTGTGTATTTGCAGGTCAGGTTCATCAAACATTCATTGTTCAATACTGTGACAGCTGGTAGTGGGCATACATACTCTTTCCTTGTTTGGTTTTCTGATAGAACCTGTCAAGTACTGGTTGTCTGTAACTGAATTTGTCACCCTCTCAGCAAGGTTTTATCTTTTTTTACTATCAAATAAAACAATAAAGAAAAACTATACAAACTCTAATGTTATTTTTTAACCTCAACTAGCAATGCAAAAGCATGGGGTTTTTTACCAAAACAACCACTAACAAATAGCCACAGTTCATTTTTAATTATTAATTCTAACAGATTTTAAAATTAGAAAATTGTGCCTGTGAGAGCAGTTTCTGATCCCTTCACTAGTGATAAAGCAACCACTCGCCACAACAGGCATTGTATACTCAGGTATGGTAGCACTGTCAGGGCAAGAGTAAATATTTCTGGCCTTTCAAGTGTACCCGTACAGTGGGACCAGTCAGTGGGTACTGCTACAATGAGCAGCAACCATTCAGTGTAGGCAGGGTCAATCTTTGCACAGATTGGAGGCTCTGCCTGCATTTCAGTCCCCAGGCCTGAGTACATTACACACTTGTGTGCTGGTTTTGGCTGGGATAGAGTTAATTTTCTTCATAGAAGATGGTATGAGGCTATGTTTTGGATTTGCGCTGGAAACAGTGTTAATAATACAGAGATATGTTAGTTACTGCTGAGCAGAGCTTACAGAGAATCAAGGCCTTTTCTGCTCCTCACACCACCCCACCAGCAAGTAGGCTGGGGGTGCACAAGAAGTTGGGAGGGGACACAGCTGGGACAGCTGATCCCAACTGACCAGAGGGATATCCCATACCATATGACATCATGCTCAGCATATAAAGCTGGGGGAGGAAGAAGGAAGCGGGGGGATGTTTGGAGTGATGGCGTTTGTCTTCCCAAGTAACCGTTACGCACGATGAAGCCCTGCCTTCCTGGAGATGGCTGAACACCTGCCTGCCGCTGGGAAGCAGTGAATGAATTCCTTGCTTTGCTTTGCTTACACACGCGGATTTTGCTTTACCTATTAAACTGTCTTTATCTCAACCCACGAGTTTNCCTTGACAGAGACCACAGCAGTCCAGTGCAACTCGGACACGATGAGGAGGATGACACCAATAAACTTGCAATAAACTTGCCAAGTGAGATGTGCATTTCTGAGTGCAATGCAAACTCACAGTTTGATCCGCGGTTTAACCCTACATGTAGTATAGAGATAGCAGGAGTTATAACAGTGGTCTAAAGTACTGGAAAGAAACACCTATAACAAAATCAAAAGATCAAATCTAAATGACTTTTAAGTGCCTAAAGCTCACACAAGTGTCTCAGGAAATTTAACAAGTGCTGAAATTCCACTGAAGCCACAGAGAAGTACGTACCTAGGCTGCCTATTTGGTTTTGTAAATTCCACGTAGTACTTTTTTCCTTTTTCAAGCCAACTCTGTGATATTTCAGTACACTGATTAGAATTCACCAGGACTTCCCTCTGTTTCTCTGTTACCATCCACCCCGCAACCACAAACTAACAAAAGAAAACCAAAGAGAATAAGCAGCGCACTGAGACAAGAAGCATACTATTGCTGAGACAGGTTTAAATTAGGATTCTCTTGAAGATGACCTTGGAAAAATATTATTTAATGTGCACCTAAATCCATGCTTAGAAAAAAACCAGACAGTTATCTATTTTAATCAATATGAAAAGTAGAAGTAGAAACGATATAGTAGTACCAGGAGCTAGAAGATCAACAATCCGTTTTAGCTACAAAATGTGTAAGAAAAGCATTTCTTTCTCACTCATGCCCTTTGAAAAAGAATCACATATATAAATAAACAAATAAAGATAGATATATAAAAAAAGTGCAAAGTCTGATTGCAGAGAAACCCTTACTTCAGTATCCTAGTTCAGCTGAGTATTTAAAGCACAGGACTAAAGAATTTCTCATAAGCTCAAAACTAGACACAGGCTTAAGTACCTTGTTAAACCAAGACATCTGTTCTCCTTAACATAAGACTACAAAGAGAACTTTCCCCTTTGTTTTGTGAAATGACCCGGACACAAGAGGAAAAGCTATTGCCTCTAGAAGTCCCATAATTTCACTCTGTATTCAGACACTTTGACAATTTCCTTGAAAAGTCGTTCAGTTTTCATTCTTGATCTTGAACAGCTACAGGTCACATTCTGCTTTCAATTACTCCATTGCCATTGTCTTCTTGAACTACTTGAACAATTATTCTCCTAAGCGTTACTCTAAAACTTCAGGATACGCCAGTGAAAAATAAGAAAAGAAAGGCATACTAAACTTTGAAATCTCCACAAAGTACAAGTATCATCAGAGTCTTGTTCAGAATTAGGTTTCAAAACCTAAATGTAATGCTCCCACTGAACACCTGCAAAATCCCAATTACTGCCTTAGGTTTGAATAGCAGCTCTGTTGCAACTGTTGTTGAAAGGACCTCTGTTGCATCCTGAGAAGCAAGGATGACTTTCGAGACACTGACCTATGTGCCATAAAACCACTTTCCCATGTACTGTGCTTTATGCATGGAAACAAATGTGTACGTGTTTGATCTCTTCAAGAGCAAGTCTCATCTCTGCGGAGAAAGAAAAGGATTTCACTTCCTGTACGGGAGACATG
The DNA here is from genome assembly GCA_013401315.1 of Balaeniceps rex. NCBI lineage: Eukaryota > Metazoa > Chordata > Aves > Pelecaniformes > Balaenicipitidae > Balaeniceps > Balaeniceps rex. The sequence goes on from VYZW01060321.1 coordinate 22,069, forward strand.
AAAGCCGAACAGGTGGGCTTTACAAGGTCTGAACCGCATTTTATTTTTGAGTGTTCCCTGCTCCAGCTAGAGTTAGATTATGATAAGAACTGACTGTGCCACCAAAGCATTTTCATGACCTACAAATTACCCCAGGTTTAAGAGCTGGTGTATCCTACACTGCAAGAGATTCTGAGGGGAAGTGTGCCTACAAGAGACATCCAGGCATTTTTATAAACTCTTTAGGCTTCTGGTGTCTTGTGGTATCATATGTGAACAATCAAATCAGTTCTGATTTGAACGCTGTCACTTGGATTAGGGTTTATCTATCGCATGGTAGCACTGAGTTAGCAGGCCGCGGAGATGAATAGAAGTACTGATTGCTGAACTGACAGCCTTGAAGATGAGTAGCATTATTTTATCACATCCTTCTTTGCAGCATGTGCCAGTGGGTTTTAGCTGTCACATTTTTTAAAATTATCAAGCCTCAGAGTAAGTAACAGGGCTGGTTCCTTAGTGCATAAGAGTCCCCTTTTCTCCTTCTGATCCTACCAAAGCTGCTGGCTTTTATTTTGTTAAATTGTGTACTTTCAGGTTAATTTGAATAAACCGAAGACTTTGTTCTGCAAACCACAACATGGCTACTAATTTAGTGGCTGTTAAGTGTCTTGCTTTCCAGTGCACATCTTGTTACCTCTTGTTTCTTTACAAAAGAAATAAATCACAGCAAAAACATTTAAACTGGTTTGTGAAGGTAAAAGGCCTATGTGTTTTCAAGCCACCTTCCTCATGACACCTATTAAGGCTCATTAACTGGGGACACTTTCAGATCGCAGTGTGGTTTCTCACATACTGTCCTGCAGCTTGCCCACAGGCATATGTCATATGCAGTTGTCATTTCTTATTCAGCTTTCCCTGATGCACCTGCCTGCCTTCCGCCTCCAAATCTCAGACTCCGAAGACTACTTTTGGCTGTGTTATGAAAGGCTACAAAAAGTCACCAGAAAGCTCAGAGCGCTGATTGAATGACCACTGGCCGCTGGCTCCTTCAGAGGCTGAGCCTGATCAGGACAAGGCCATGAGCAGTAGCAAGCAATTAGACCCAGTGATGACAGGGCCTGTCCCATCCTATGAACCTGGCTTCTTCCCATCACAGAGTCTTACCCCTATTCCAGCTGAAACAGCCCCAGGTCCCTGGAACCTGTAGGCCTGGCGTGGTGGCACACGAAGGCTGCAGCAGCGTGTTGTTAAAGCTCCGCGCTGTTCCCATGACCTCCGGCTGGATGCACGACCCACCGGCTCTGCTCACCAGGCACAGTGCAGTGAGACACAGAGATGCAGCACTGGAAACCCCTCACAGACTTCTGCCCGGTGCTCTGCCCTGCCTAATTAGTCAGACTGGTGGCGTGTTATCTCTACAAGTGTTAGACTGCACAAAAGGATCCGTTAAATGAATCAAGCACTTTTCACAGGTGTGTAATGCTCTGCCACTTGCTGTCACCTTATCCAGCTTATAGCAACCCACCCCAAACCTGTCTGCGTGCAAGTACACACCAAGGCCAAAACGTCTAGATCCCCTCTCTTACTAAAGATCCATCAAAAGTAACAGGACTTCATTTTTTACAGACAGACAGTTCTAGGTTTTCCAAAAAGTTTGTGAATATGCTCTTCCTTCAGCTACTGCTCTACAGTAATAAAAAGTACACCCTCCAGACATTGGAATTATAGATGCCCCAATAAAGCAAAAAAAAAAAAAAAATCAGTGGAAATCAGGAGCTCTCAGCCCCTGCAGGATTAGACACTTGGAGAACTTTCTCTCCACCACTTCTTATGAGCAGTACCCAAATATTCAACACCCCAAAACATAAAAGCTGAGCGGCTAATTATTTCATTTATCATGATTTCATTTGCTGTAGAAAGCAATTTAATTCTTATCCTTCCTAATAAAAGAAGTATTTTATCATCTCTCTCACCCATCCTGAATTAGACTGCACAGATGCCTCCATGACAGTAGAGCAAATATCATGATATTTCTTACCTAAAAGGGCACTGCAGCTGAGGATATCAGGAACTGCACTCACATTAAAATAGATTCTTTTAGCATTTGTATTCAAAAAGATATCATTTTAAAAGATTCTGTCGTTTCTGGAAGGTTCTTAGGATTAGATCTTACAATACAGGTAATGATTAATACAAAACACTCGAAAAGAAAATCCCTTTAATGGGGAAAAGAAAAAAAAATGCCACAAGGCCACTTACCTTTTAAGGACAGAAGAAATGCCTAGACAAGGGATTTAACAAGCTTTCACAAAGCAGAAGTCTCCTCACAAAGTGGAAATAATGTAGCCAATGTAAGAAAAGCAGTTTTTAGTTTCACCAACATAATTCTCCAGTGCAGAGCTTTACAATTTACAGCGGGACAAAGGGAAGCACCATTTCTTTTGGGCTGATGTTGAATGGAAGTTTAAAATAGGAAACTCTGATACACAGCGAGAGAGAGCTGAGAAGTCCTAGTACATTGAGACCCAATTTTATTTCAAGTTAATTTAGTGGATTGCTGTCATATATTTCCTTTTGAATTAAAACTAGGAGCAGTAGTATTTAAACCTATTTCTTAAAGTCTGGAGCATATTTTAATACGAGGGAAGACTCAGAGTTGCTGAACAGAAGGCAAACATTTGACAAACTACTATTCTCACGGGACTGTGATTCAATGGAAATTATATATTTTTCCCTTGGAAAATATTCTATGACGTAATTTGAGAAAATAAAACAAACACAAAAAGGAGCAATTCATAGAGGAGGAAGAAAATAAGAACAAACATAAGCCAGATCATGATGTCAAATGACAGGAAAAGGTTTAAGTACTTTCTAAGGGTCTGCCCACAGCTGCACACAGAGGTGCATGGGAGTGGGCCAGACCATGTACGGATGTGCTGGAGAATGATGCCATGCTGGGGAGAAGTGAACATCCAAATAAGCAAAGCCAGCAAAGATCAAGATGAAGAAAAAATAGAAGCTGACAATAATGGAGGAGAAGAGAGACAAGAAAGATGAGACCTTCACAGAACTAAGTCTCCAAAGGTCTATAACTGGCCTCCGCTGTACAGGGAGTGTGAGGGATCAGGGTGGGGAACAGAGGGATCTCCCTTACCGGGATACAAAGCAGGAAGCGCCTCGCCCCAGTTCTTTCTTCAAAGCCACAGGACCTGATGAAGATTGGGTTTACCATTTAACTGTGAATTTCTCTTGACAAAGCAGCAGGGGAAAAAATCAAGTGGGGAAAAGGCTGAAAGAGTTGTCCCATGTGTTCCCAGTCCTCAAGAACACCTCAGCAGCGTGGGTACATCTCTTTTAGACAGGGCATATGACAAAAGAGATAAGCTAAAACTGTGGGAAGAGGGAGGACAAAAGCTACTTTTTCCACCTGATTAATTCTTAACGAAGAAACATGGCTTAGCAAGGAGCAGTACCATGGGAAGCTGGCTTTGAAGAAGACTATTCTAAACCCGCAGCATTTAAAATGATTTGCAGCAAGACTCCGCCGAGAAGATGCTAAGACAGCTGAGGGGGCTGCAAACATAACTGGCATGTTGCATGTCCGGGTGAAGGGGGGAAGGCTGGTCCCTTCGCCAGGCCTTGCGACAGGAATGGGTAGACTTTTTGGAAGTCCTCACAGGTCATTGAAGCGAAGGTGAGGGGGGACTGCAGGTGTGGGGAGGCAGCAGTTTCCCTAATGACCTTCCCAACAAACCGCAGAAGCCCTTGCGATGCACGGCAATGACTTGCAGTGCTCGCCAGCCCCCTGCCCCAGCTGCAGGGGGGCTCCCTAGGAAAATACATGCTCAAATACCTTACTGATCCGAGGCCCAGCTGCTTAGCAGCTCTCTTGGGAGGAAGATGCTACTTATCTTGCAGAACCATGATGTTTTTCCCATGGTAATATCTCACTATTTCTTACAGTACAAATAAAATTATTTTTCAAGTGATGAAAGAGGAATTACCTGTTTAAGGCATGTGTCACTTTTGTGAATAATAAAATCTGTACATGACATATGTATGTGGACACACAAATGCTTAGGGCCTTATAAAACTTGAAAATGATGATTTCAATATTATTGCTCTTTGTTTTATTTTCACATTCTGACATCACTTTGGCTTTTTTTTTCCCCCATCTCACTTTCTAAAGCAGCATTCTAAAGTGTGAACTGTGTATGTTTACAAGAGAGCATAAATTTGAAACAACTCAGGACAGGAACTGTATCTATAGTGAAGCTTTTTCTTCTTTTTTTTATCCCACAAACAAAAATAAAAAATAAAATTCATATCCGGACTAACACTTGGTGTAGAAAATATTAACCTGGAGCAAATTTTTATGCAGGCAGGTTATAAATCCCTGGAAATATTACAGTAGCAAACCACACTGACCTTTAACTCTAGAACTGCAAATGGTAATGCTATAATAATTGTGTATGTCCTTTTATTGTGTGACTCCCCTCTCCCCCAGCCCACTAGGAAATAGGAAATGATGGCCTTTAGCAGTCCTTTGAATTGAAGGTATAGGGATGCCTTAAGTTTATTCCCAGTTATATATAACCATGTAGTAGTATTATTATTTATATCTTGCTAGCAGCACTTGGAATACAGCTGCTCCTGTGGGTAGCCTTGTAAAGGAAGGTGCTATGTGTTTTGAACAAGTATTAAATGTGTACAGGAGATGATGCTGTATAAATGCTTTCCTTTCATATTTTTGTGAACTGGCAGTGTAGTCTCTGAAAAGAGGAGGATTCCACGCAGCATTCAGCGATGTCAGATATATGTAAGATTTAATGAGGGGATGAACATTTATATAGATATAAATACCCAGCACTGCAATAGTTAATGCAAGCTGAGAAATGACTAATCAGGAAATAAAGCTGGATTTTTAATGTTTAAAGCACTCTCTAGCTAAAGTGTTTCAACAAGATCTTGATTGCCTCCCATTGGCGCAGTGTAGGGATCTCTTTCACCCTTTTCTGGAGAGACTGGTGCAAGGACTCTACAGGAGGTGGGCAGGACAGCTGACCAGCACAACAAATTCTCCTGTTCATATGATTTTGCAGAGACTGGCACTGCTAAAGATCAAAGGTGCAATGCAAGTTTGCCAAAGTCAATGAACAAACAGAAAATGACAAGACCCAGGGATATGCTTTGTTTGGTTTTGAAAATAATATTTTATGTATTTTTTAAATGTTGCTTCCAAGTTTGAACCAGACAGATACTGAGTTCAATAGGCTTCTCTCCTTCTCTCAAGGAGACATATATCCAAGCAGCAGTCTTTTCTAACCTGGTTCCTTATGCAGGGGTAAGATTAACACACACGTATAAAATAAAACTATTGAGCTATTTTAATACTTTTTCTGTCATGCATTCAGGACCCTTTAAAGTTGTCACCAGCTACTGTTTCATTTAATTCCCTAGCCTTCAGGGTAATGTAAGAAAATTGAAGAGATTAGGAGCTCTCTCTTTCCTGTTCAATGCATTTGTGTTGCAGTAAATTGGTACCAACCTTCAATCTCATGGTCAGGGCTCTCCAGGGTCCTTCCACTGATATGACAGAGCAGTCAACTTGATAAATGGTGCACACCCCCTCCAATGCAATGGAGAAAGTTTTCCTCCCTGTCTCCACAATTGTCTCTCCCACACTAGTAAAGAGGAAACAGCTGTCTTATTGCACTAAGGAACATCACTATTCTGTTTATATTGTCTGTGTTAATTAGAAGATACATTTTTTTTCCCGTTGATTAATTATGTGATGGACAGTGGCAAACACAGGATATGGCCTCATTGTGAACTGGAGGGAAGTGAAAACCCTTAGCTTGGAAAATGCCTTTTGATACAGCGCTCCCTGGTCTTGAAATAGGGGGGAAAAAAAAGCCCCCAGATAAGAACTCTAGATAACCTTAAATAAAACTAAGGAGGCAGCTCAGTAAGGTAGTTAAATATATGCTTAACTTCAAGCTTAGGAGCTATTTCTGATGAAGTAGGGGGACTGTGCACAGTGTTACATTACGCCCTTACTTGATCACCTTGTTGAATTGCCGCTAATAGATATGGAGTTAACACAGGCACTAACATAAGCGCTGCATTAAAGTGCGTTTAGCAAAACATTTCAGCAAAAGCTTCTCTCCTATTCTGGTTCATTCTGCTTCAGCAGTTCTCTAGCACTCGCTCCCCTAAACTGGCATTGGGAATCCTTAAGCACTGAAGAGGGGTCATCTTGGTCCTTTTCACTGTGTGCAGAAATATAAATGGAAGATGGAGGGTAATGAAAGGGCTTTAAAAGTCAGATTTGCAAGTTCTTTTCCTAGAAGATTGGCCTTGAACAGCCAGGCATGTGTGTGTTTGTGTCCACACCCATATATTTCAAATTTGCTCATGCAGACAGCTGATCTAAAAGGACATCATGTGAAATTTATAATAGACAATCGCCTAGAGGTTTTAAATAAATGAGTCTTAAAACAGCATTGACAGCAGATAAACATGTGGAGAGTCAATTTGCAGTGGGACAAAAAATAAGGGGTCAGTTCCACTAAATGATATATTAATTAATTACAATTCATACCTGTTGAAGATCAGGTAGTGTATGTCTTAACAGAGGTTTGATGCAGTTCCCTATTAAAAATCTATAACACCTTTACCCAAAATAACCCACAGCTTTACAAAACACTATTAAGCAGGCTAGATGTGCACTAAAATCAGTCATTTACTAAATAGTCCATGGAAAAATGACTGAAGAGTGTTGGAAAGCCTGCAATTAAGGGGTTAACATAGGCCTTGCTTCTCGAATTGAGTACATTGCAGGTTTCAAAACATATCACATGTTGCACACGAAAGTCAGATTTTCTACTCTGGCCTATTCTAAGCCCACAGAAGAACAGACCTGCCTTTTCACTTCAAAGTGTGAGTTGATTGCCTTTCCCTGTCTTGTCCCATTGTTCCTCTGGCATTGCATAGGGCTGGGGGAGCAGTGTGTGATACAGACCATACAGTGATTAACAGTTGCTGGTAAATCCAATGGGGTGAATTAAGGACAAAAGGAACAATCTTATCTCTAAAATTCCTTGCCTTAGTGCATTCGCCAGAGCCTTAGGGCTAGATGTTCAAAGCAGCGTGTGCAGTCAGTTGCCTGTAGCCACTCTTCAGGAATACAAGTTGGTTTTAAAATTGCTGGGAATAGATTGTAGGTGCAAAACACATACCATGCAGGAATCAAAAGTTGCTGGAGAAATCCTAGGACTCTGGATAGAATTACGATTTGTTTTTCTAAAAATGTGTGTTACTTGTCCCAAGCGTACAAAGAAACTGTGGTGGCTTGAGACCCTAGCCAGCAGCCAAGCACCCACACAGCTGCAGGACAGGGAGAAAATAGAAGGAAGGCAAGAAGGCTCATGGATCAAGACAAAGACAGTTTAATAGGTGAAGCAAAAGCCGTATGTGCAAGCAAAGCAAAATAAGGAATTGATTTACTACTTGCCATGGGTACACAGGTGTCCAGCCACTCCCTAGAAAGTAGGGCCTCAGTACACCTAACAGCTAATTGGGAAGACAAACAGCAGAAACACAAATGTCCCTCTTTCTTCCTCCTTTCCTTGAACTTTTGTTGCTGAGCGTGACATCTTATGATATAGGATATCCCTTTGTTCAGTTTGGGTCAGCTGTCCTGGCTGTGTCACCTCTCAGTTTCTTGCCCACCCCAAGCCCACTCACTCTGGGGACAGAGGGTAAAAAATAGAAGGCCTTCAAGCTGTGCAAGCACTTTTCAACAATAGCCAAAA
>VYZW01060325.1:6150-18303 GCA_013401315.1 Balaeniceps rex
ACTTACATGATCTACTTAGTTGTCTCCACATTTTTACTTAAAGCAGAGTATTAGGTCCAGCGTTATGAAGTTTCTATGCATTTGTATTTGTTTTAATGCCGTTTGAAAGAACCCATGAACTGGAGGAGCCAAGCTTCTTCAAAAATGTAATATCATTTGAAAGGCTAGAAAGGAGGACATGTTAAAAGTGATCATAATTTACGATTGCTAGTGAGAGTACTGTGAAGCTCTGTGGTGCCTCAGACAGAACCATCACTACTAAAACTTAGACAAAAGCTTACCTGAAAGTCAGGCTTTGTCAAGATGAGCTGGTAATAAAGGTATAAAAGGAAACAAGAAAAGAAAGCTGTCTGGTTGTTTAGGTTTCCCCCCCCGCCCTGTATGGCAGTATCTTCTGCATAATTTTAAGCTATACTAAAGAAATTGTATAGATAGCATAAAAATAGTGTATGTTTATAAAGAAGGTCCCTTAAAATGCTTGCAATGTGCTGTTGAAGATAATTATGTTGCAATAATTTTATAATGTACTGATTTCTGTAAATCGTATTTTATGAAATGGGAAAACAGTAGCTCAGCAGTTTTTGAAATGCGCATAAAATCAGGTAACAGAAATAGTGAATGCTGTTTGTGTGTAACACACTGAGTATGACTAGAGCTAGTGTGTGCTACTTTAATGCACTTTTTCAGGAAAACATGGTTCTAATCTTGTGTATCTATAATGGTACAGGTGATATAAGGCATATTATATCCTTTTCCCCTGATTTTTTTTATTTGGCATATTTTAGTAACTTGCCTATATTGCCACGCTTGTACAGTCCGTTCATCACAGATGAAGCAAACTCTGTTTATCCAGGCAAGCAAACTTTTGTAGGTCAGACAAAATTACTATCTGCAGGCAAATTAAAAGTGTGAAGTAAAGAATGAGATCTTCCTCCCAGTTTAAATTTTTATTTTGAAAAGCCTAAAGAGTAAAATCATCTGCATGAGTCCCCTCAGTAAAGTCTTCTGTACTAAGCACTTTCCTGCAGTTAGTGTTCTTTGTAGGGTGTCAGCTGATTTCAGGCATTGCATCTGATTACTTTGGAAATAATTACACAAACAAAAGAACAGACTTAAGGAAATAAATTACAGGAGGAGATGCAGTACTTCTTTAAAGAAATTATTTATTAAAAAAAACCCAGAAATTATAAAATAAAGGTAGCTGTATTTTCCACAATATTTTGGTGCTGAAAGGTCTGACATTGATTTTTAACTTCTGAAAGAAAGAAATAGTGAATTATTGTTTTATAGAGCTTTTCTGGGAAAAAAACTCTGAAGATAATATAGGGTAAAAATCATATGACAGAAGCTAATGTTTTTCCCTGTACTGTATGGTCTTTAGTAGTTATCATGAGATTTTGAGTCATGGGTGGCAGAAGAGTCATTGCTTCTCGATTGATCTTTAAATTTTAAGTGCCCTAACCTAGATATATCGTGAGAATATGTGCATCATGACTTTTGAGCCTGTAATGTACTGTAGTTCGAGGGCTGCAAAAGTAGGGATTGAAATAATTTTGTATAAACAGTTTGAGTAATATGTCTAATAACAAAGTAGTCCCTTTTTTAATTGTAAAGCTCTATATAGTCAGCCAGATAACCCTGTGTGCAGGCTAAGATGTGGAGGAGAAAAATGTCTTTGTGTCCTGCTTTTAAAATGTGAGGGTGGGGGACAGGGGAAGGTACTAATTTACAGTTGTCTGTAGTTTAATAGGTCCTGGCAATTGTTTTGGCCATAATCTTGGCAAAAGCAGCTGTATTGCTTACTACCATATAATGGTTCACTGGGGGCTTGGGAGGGGGCTAGGATGAGGAACTGTGAGTTTGCCCTAGACCTTTAATTAAAAAAGCAGGCAAAATAATCTTACTATTGGAGAAAAAAAAATCGTAGATACGATTTCTATACTTTTAACGGTAAATGCTGTTTCAGGTAACATTTAAGTACACAGCGTAAGTAATGCCTTGAAACAGATGTTTTCTGTTCCCTTCTGAGTGTTTTTAGCTTGGTTTCTATGGCAATGAAACCTATGCAGTGTCAGGCCTCTTCTTCCCCTGTCTCCAAAAATAACTTCTAAATTTACCAGCCAGTATAAGCCAAAATTAAACGGGAAGGGGGAGGCTCAAAGGTAGTCGGGTTCCTACTGGTTTCAAGCAAACTGGTGACTCCACAGAGGAGAATCAGCGCCCTGTAAAGACAAGGCAGAGTTGCTACAAGACAAAACGATATAACCATCACTGTCTACCCTGCTGGCATAGGCAAAATTTCCAGCTTGCTGGGGCAAATTCTGCTGCAGTTGTGGGGTTTTACTGTTTTGGTTTGGTTTTTACCCCAGTGGAGTCCCCCGAGAGGAGTTGAAGTTACTGCCTTGAGGAGAGACTAGGAGACAGGACACTTGAACGAGAACTAACAAAAGCTGGTTTCTGTTCATGGAGCAGCTCGTGTTTATTATTCTAGTTGTAAACACTCAAGCTGCTTAATCCACTTCTTGTGATTTTTATGATGGGGTATTCTGCAAGGAGTCTTATGATTTTTCTTTAAGTTGCTGTGTTAGGATGACCTTGGTGCCTTTCAGAATTTCCAAAAAGTCTGTGTAGTAGAAGACAGGATAAATATGCTTGGTCCCTGAATATGAGTCCTACAAAATAAAGACCTTTTGAATGCACTGAAGGGCGTAATGGGACTCTTTTGTATGGAGCCCTTAGGAAGGAATTTTTCTCTTTCCTTAATTGCAGTTGCTATAACAATTGAATGACTTGTTAACTTGGTTTTTGAAGGCAAGAAGTCTCATCTGTGTGTTCTCCCATACTCATGTTACCTCCATCCTTTGTAACTTACTAAATTACAGATAATTTGGAGAAAGGTAACGTTCAAGAAAGCATGTATAAGACACAAAATTAATTTCCTCAGTAATGGCAAAGTGGGTTTTGAGCAGTAATACGCTCTTTGACTAATGAGCTGCTGTGGATGTCTGTGTGTCTTCAGGATAGTTACAGCACATACTGTGGCTTGGTAGGGAAGAAAAGTTGCAGTGACTCCTCACCTGGAGTACTGCATCCAGCTCTGGAGCCCTCAGCACAAGAAGGACATGGACCTGTTGGAGCAGGTCCAGAAGAGGGCCACAAAAATGATCCAAGGGCTGGAGCACCTCTCCTGCGAGGACAGGCTGAGAGAGTTGGGGCTGTTCAGCCTGGAGAAGAGAAGGCTGTGGGGAGACCTTATTGCGGCCTTTCAGTACTTAAAGGGGGCCTATAGGAAAGATGGAGACAATCTTTTTAGCAAGGCCTGTTGTGACAGGGCAAGGGGTAATGGTTTTAAAGTAAAGGAGGGTAGATTTAGGCTAGATATAAGGAAGAAATTTTTTACAATGAGCGTGGTGAAGCACTGGAACAGGTTGCCCAGAGAGGTAGTGGAGGCCCCATCCCTGGAAACATTCAAGGTCAGGTTGGACGGGGCTCTGAGCAACCTGATCTACTTGATGATGTCCCTGCTCACTGCAGGGGAGTTGGACTAGATGACCTCTAAAGGTCCCTTCCAACCCAAAGCATTCTATGATTCTATGATTCTATGATTGAAGCGGAGGGCAAAAGAAGAGGAAGAGTGGAGGTAACAGACAGAAATCCATTAACTAGGCTTTACTTCTTCCCCTGCTCGTAGACCCGGTTGTTGTGTGTGTAGTTCTTACTACCCCACCACATCTCAAATGAGGGTGGGCGTAGCAGCCATTAGTGTAAAAGTATGCCAGTAAAGTTCTGTTATTTGTCTAATTGCTAATCAAAAGACAGTTTTATTTAAAAATGGTTTTATTTTAGCTATATCCATTGCAATGCTAGATTTTTCTTGTGAATGATTGTACTTAATTTAGAACCATAACATTTATAGTGCTCAGGCTGTTTTTCTGACCTGCTCAACTTTTTTTAGAATCAAGTATTTTGTCTTCTCACTTGCTTTCTGTATCCCTAAATATATTAGGTTATTTTGAAGTGGTTTTGTTTTCTTTGGCCTTAACTACTCTAAATGGCTATACATATTTCTCAGGTTACTACTTCTTCTGGATCACTGATTAGCCATTAAATGACCTGATTGCTCAGTACCCAAAATCCTTTCATAACCCCTATTAGTTCCATTGAAGGTCATTTCTTAATAGTATGTGCTTGTGTGTGTATTGTGCTGTGCATATATATACTTACATGTGTGTGCATACGTGTGTAGTTTATGTGTATATATAAACCCTTTAAACTATAGTTCTTTGAATACAGTATTTGGAGGGGCTCCTGAAAAATGATGAAAAATGCTTTAGCAAGTGACTTTATCACTTTTTCTAGTTTAAAACATTTAGAGAGAAGAGTGTGGTGGAAGCCAGATGAAAATTGCATGAAGTTGTTCTGTTGCACTAACTTCTTTTGAAGCATTTTCTGTTTTCCCTTTAACTATCTTTTTAGTTTACCTGTCTACTATTGGAATGTCTTCTATGCTTATAATTCCTGCTGCTATCCTTAGTTTTTCGTTAGAAGGAAAGGCACGGAATTTGTAACGTGCAGAACTTGAATACAAACCAGCAGTGCGCCCTTGCCACGAAGAAGGCTAATAGTATCTTGGGCTACACTGGGCAAAACATTGCCATGAGGTCGAGTGAGGTGACACTTCCCCTCTGCTCAGCATTGGTGAGGCCACAGCAATGTGCCCAGGTCTGGGCTCCCCGGTACGAGAGAGACGTGGGCATACTGGAGAGAGTCCAAAAAAGGGCCACAGGGATGATGAAGGGCTTGGAGCATCTCGCATGTGAGGACAGGCTGAGAGAGCTGGGACTGTTCAGCCTGGAGGAGAGAAGGCTCAGGGGGGATCTCGTCAATGTATATAAATACCTGAAGGGAGGGTGCAAAGAGGATGGAGCCAGGCTCTTTTCAGTGGTGCCCAGTGACAGGAGCAGAGGCAGTGGGCACAAACTGAAACACAGGAGGTTCCCAGGTTCCCTCCAAACATCAGGAAACACTCTTTATTTGTTTATTTATTTTATTTTTTATAATGTGAGGGTGACTGGTTGCCCAGGGAGGTTGTGGAGTCTCCATCCTTGGAGGTACTCAAAAGCCGTCTGGACATGGTCCTGGGCAGCCGTCTGTAGGTAGCCCTGCTTGAGCAGGAGGGTTGGACCAGATGGTCTCCAGAGGTCCCTTCCAACCTCAACCATTCTGTGAACTTTGATATACTCTGGATATAAAACAATTTTGGTGTGAATGATACACTACTTAACAAGGAATTTAGTGTTCTTTCTTCTCAGAATGTGCTTTTTCCAATAACCTGATTGTACTTTGCCTAATGTGAAACTAATGTAGTTGTATTCTTAATATTTTTGTTATTGAAATTAAAATAGTATTTTTCTGTAGGATGTTCATAGAAACTACCGATTTGAAGTTACAGAATTCTTTTTTCAGATATGTTCGATTTACTAATCTTATTTTCTGGGTTTTAAATATGGTGCTTCAGCAGTTGCCTTCTAGGCATCTTATCTTGTAGTTTACACCAGTGGGAACTAGCGCTTTTTTCTTTAATGCTGAAGTTTGATTCATATTCTAAACACTATCAAGTTAGCTAAAATAGTAAAAAATACCTTCTCTGAGAAAAGATATTAGTTGCTGGATCTGAATTCCACTGTTTTAATCAACATTCTTGCTTATCGAAATACTTAGATCTGTCTATACTTAACTGGACATGTCCTTTTAAAACTATATTTAAAGAAAACCCAAGCAACGAAACAAACCAGCAACTTAAAGTTTTATGGGGAAAGGATTCTTTCCAGACTGTAAAGAAAAGCAGAATGTTTTGAAAAGTCTTAGAATTTGAGTGGAGAAGCTCTCTGACAAGATGCAAGAGTATAAAAATCTCAGTTACAGCAGTAGAAATGTGTCTTATTTTTTTGTTTCTTCTAGATTAATACAATAAAAGATAGTGTTGCTCACCTCGTGTTTTAAAATGGGTTAATACATTTTATGAATGTATTTAAGGAAAAAAAAAGTAATAGTGTTAAAATATTCATGTAATAGAAAGTACTTTATAGTCAGCATTTTCCTATATAGTAAACTTTAAAAAAACCTCAGATTTTTAAGACTCTGTGAACATCACTGATGAGAAGAAAATCCATTTTAGGGGGGCGGGGTGGGAAGGCAGTGAAGATTAGCTGTTTGCTTAAAATGATTTAACTGGACTACTTAAAGTAGTCATGTGCTGTTTTGTAAATAATTTTTGTTTTGTTGAAGAGTAATCTTCTCTTTTTTTGAAGATGGTTCTGCAAATACTAAGTTGTCATGGAAAGTATTCCCTGAATGCGTCTGAAATTTGTGTGTTTTCTTCTAAGCTTCACAATGAGGATGACCCCCCAGAGTCTTCAGCAGCTGAGCAACCTTCCACGTCTACAGAGACTACGCAGACTCCCCAGACAGCAGCCTTATCTGAAGCAGATACTTCCCCTCCACCTTACTGTAGCATAGCTGTAGAAGCAGCTGCAACCTCAGGTATTTTTCTTACCTAACAGCTTGTCAGGGAGGAGTGTGTATGAATCAGCGCTTGGTTCAAAGTGGTACAATGCTGCGGTATGTTTTTTTTTTTTTCCTACACACACAATTGCAGTAAAAAGCTATGCTTTTGTGCACAGCCCTTTGTCTGGTTTGTTCAGAAGCAGCACACTTCTAAATTACACTGATTGTTCCAAATTACTAGACTAAATGGATGTTCATTAATTAGTGTAATAGGTTTTATTTAAGTCTGCTTGTAGTTCAGTTCCACATTTAATCTACGTCTTTGAGTGGTGCTCTGTTATTAGACCTCATTAGCAATTTTCATTGCCTCTTTATTAAAAAAAAAAAACCAACCAAACTAAAGCACTGATTTGTCAAAACTCAAACTTCTTAAGTGTGTGCCATTGTTTGGTGAAAATATTGCCATGGAAATATTCATTTTTGCTTTAAAGGCTCTCGATAAAACTTCTTGTGGAAAATGAGTAACGGGTCTCTATTCACTGCTCCCTTTCTCATGAGGTCATGACTCTTCTTTGGAGTATGGGAGACTTAGCTGCAGGCAACATCAAAGTCCCTGTTGAAGCAAAGTTACTTGGATTTGCGTCTCCCATGTGCCAAATAAATATTTTAGAAGTAACCTCCAACCTAATTTTTTTTCATGTTGATTAAAGGAGCAATTTCCTGTCCCTGTTCTTTGAGGCAGTGTTTGCAAGTCTAATACATAACTATGCAGAATTATCCCTATATACAACATCTTTGTGGTAGTGTGCTGACAAATTTTTTTACCATGTGACCTGTGCTGACAAATCTTTACAACGTAAGCAATCTTGTTACAAACTACTGCTGTCTGTAGGAGGAAGCTCAAGGTCTATTTTAAATAGTTTATATTCATTTTGTTAATAATTCTATTCTACATGATGATGTTTTACTATTTCAATATATAAGAATGAAGTCAGTGGTCCATTTTGATAGAAGAAACATTTTTAAAAGAATGTGGTGAAATTGGAGTCTTGAAAAACTGATTTTCACAGTACAACTGGAGTTGGCAGCAAGACCATGCTAATAAAAATACAGCATGATTATTACTGGACTTTAAGTAACTAATTCATGTTGATAATTAAAAACTTTCTTTAGGATGTTTCTGTGTGTGTCTTTTGTATGATTTGATAAAAAGCCTTTGGTTGGAATGCCTAGGGACGTTAAGGTTTCTGCCTTGAGTAGCAACTAAAAGCACCATCAAGCTGTTCACTATTTTATTTTATAAAAATAATTTTTTTTTAAAACTTGTAAGAACCTGAATTACAAATATCAATTTCAGCCTCTGTTGAAAAAAATATACTTATATGCATGTAAAATTTACTATTCTTGACATCTTTCTGGCTTAAAAATGCATAACGTCTTTATTTTGAACAGAAACACGCAATGAATTTTATCCTGTACCACCTCCATACAGTGTAGCTACCTCTCTTCCTACCTATGATGAAGCAGAGAAGGCCAAAGCTGCAGCAATGGCAGCAGCTGCAGCAGAAGTTGCCCAACGAGTAAGTGATATATTTCTGTTTTATTTCAATTTTGTGAAACGTTAGGCTAATCTCATTATTTATAACAATTGGGCCCATATTATGGCCTATTTATTAAAATAATGGTGGGCTGGTGATTTAAATATTTTGGATGCTTAGGTTTTGTATAGATAGTGTAAGTTAGTTGTGAAGTACTATGAACAGTGTATCATATTTACTCTTTTCTGAGGCATAGCTGCTGTCTAAACAGCTTTAAAAGCCAAATTTTGCCCTGTTTTTTGTCATCTTTTTTGTCGTCTATTTTGTCATCTTTTAATTAGGTATCCACTACTAATGTTACTTTGTAGAGTTACTGCTGATACTTGGTGTTTCAAATGGTTAAAAAAAAAAAAAATTAATGAACAAAGCAGACCTTTAGAGAGGAAGGGGAATTCCAACTGTCTCGAAGGGTCAAAACCCAAAATAATGTAGATCTTTTTTAAAAAAGGAAAGGTCCCTGTTTTTTGTTCCATGAAAACTTTAATACTGAAGTTCAAAGAAATGTTCCAAGTACTTAAACAAAACCCCACACCATGAGTTATGGTAAACAGTAAATTAAGAAATAGGTATATATTCAGTGTTTATAGTTTTGTAAGAATTAACATTATAAAGAATACAGTCTTCAAGATAGAAAATTGGTATCTGCAATTAGTGTAAATGTTAGCTTTGTAAGCAAAGTTCTTCCTTTTTTTCTCCCAAGTTTTGGAATGTGGAAATTCTGCTGTTTGGTAGTATTGGCCATAATATATACTATGCCCAAATTAGGCTTCCAGTGCTTTCGTTAAAAAAATCTTCGCCTTGAGATCAAAAGTGATTGCATTTGAGATGCTTTAAAAATCTTACTGACTGCAGTGTGCTTGTGACTGGAAAAAAAATTCTGCTCACCCAGCGGGAGGCTGTTCCTTCCTTGACTGCTGTGCAGTCGAGTGATCACAGCACACAACACTCACTTCAAGGAATGCACAGCTAAAGTTAAACTGGATTTGTGTAACATTGCCAGTGAAGGTGTTATACAAATCTGTTTTACTAAATGCAGTAGGGAACCAGGGACATTTGAATGGTTACTTGCCAAGTTTCTGCTATGATGGGATGATCTCCAGTTGTAAACTTTTAACTACTTTAGCAGGAGCATGGATTCTATGTAGTCTGTCCTTACTGCTCGTCATGTAAGTTTTACTTTGCTGAAATACTGGTCTGAATGAAACCTCAGTCTGAAATTATAAACTTTTAAACTTACTTGGAACTTTAGCAACCCAAACCTTAACTTTTTAGGTACCATTACCAGTTCTGTGATGCTTCAGACAGGGCATATGCAACATTCTTGCAAGATTCTTGTTGCTTTTAGCTTTGTGTGTCTAGAACCCTGTGAGGTGAAAGTTTTATACATACAAGCAATCTTCCTTGACCTGAATTTCACAGGGAAAAGCTCAGGCTAGGATTCAGCCAATTTCAAAAATAAAGCTAAGAAATGGAAAAAAAACCAAAAAACAAACAAACAAACAAAACCAAAACACAAAACCCCAAAAAACCCAGTGTTTTTTGCCTTGTCATTTTAAGCTTTTTTTACTTTGGAAAGCTCTTTCTCGCAAGTTCAGGTCACTGTCAGAAACATCTTTTGTCCTTCCTCAGAAAATCTGCCTGGTTTTCACCAAATTGGAAGTTTTTGAAAAATGGGTTTCCTCAGTTGATACATACAGCTTCAAATTTAGTAAATGTGTGGAGATTGTCTTGCATGAACGAGTTTAGACTGCTCATAGCTCTGAAGGGGATGGGACTGCAGATGTGCTGTCCCCAGAGAACGTTCTCAAATGTTCTATATCAGAGTAGGATTACGAGACTAAAAGTAGATATGCCTTGTGACTGCTCTTGACTGCTTTTGGTGAAAACACCGGAACCAAGAAATAGGAATTTCTGGTGTGCCCTGAAGTAGTTTTATTATTCCTGGTCTTTGGTTAGAAGGGAAGGGGAAAGACACTTGATTCAACTGGTAGGTGGAGGGAAGAAGGACAAAGACTCTGAGCCTCTGAAGCTTATGTATTGTGGTAAGAGAAGTCTAGTTTTGGTGGGGCAAGGAGGTAACTGGCTCATAGTGAATGCAGGCAGGGATCAGAGAAGATGGGTCTAAGTCAAAATAAGAAAAGGCAAAGGTGAATGGAGACCAGTGGTATGAAGGAAGTACAGCGAGATTTAAATGAGAAACAGGAGGGAAAAGGATAAACTGGGACTGGTGGAGGAAGGAACCGAAGTGGGGCCAAAAGCTGGTGTGTGAGAAAAGAGGAGAAGGAGGGAGAAGGAATGTGGAGTTAAGAGGTAGGAGAGTCGGATATGGTGACAAAGTGAGAAATAAACTTCTACATAATCAGCTTTTCCAAAACATACAGTAGAACTTTACGTTCAAAAACTAGGTGCTGAGATGGCAAGAATTTCACTTACTTACGAAAAATAGTAGGAACACACCATCATTCCCCCAAAGCAGAGATTGGCTAAAAGGTTGTAGACTTATGGCAGTACTAAGTTAGTATCAGAAGTCTACTCAGTGTACCTAAAGGCCACAGTCCTGCTGACTGCTAAAGATCTCAAGTTTGATAGAATCTGCTCAGTTTGCTTCTGTGTTGTTTGGTTTTCTTCTTTTGTTTTTAAAGCACACACATGCACACACATAGGCTATATTAAAGAAACAGTATTAAGGTTGCAAAGTTGAGATTTGGGGAAAAAGTAGGAAACGCTGGAAGCGGAGTTCCAGTTTTGTAGATAATACTGAAATTATGTGCCAGCACAGTTTTAATTAATGCCATTTTAATTACCTTACCACGTGATACTGCCACAAAATCCCTGCCTTGTTTAATACCTCTGGTGGACTTATGCTGGGGTGGACTAAGACTGTGTAATAAGACTGTCTTAACCTGGCAGATGACAGGAATAAGAAAAGAAGGTCATGTTATGGTTAGGGTGGTGGTTTGCCATCTTGAGAGGAAGGATTTTAATCCTTAGGTCTGAATACCTGTGGAAGAACAGATAAGTGACTTAAACTTTGGACTACTGGTNGGAGATCACAAGCAGTGACAGCTGCGGACAGTATCTGTCTTGTATATTACACACTTTGCAAATCATACACAAATGATATAACATATAGGTTTTTTCAGTTTTTATTTTCAGCCTTATGAAATTAGTGCTCTCATGAACGTGAACTCTGCTATGATCTATGCCTCTGGTTTCTTCCTTGTAAAATGAGGATATATTGCCTCTTCACTACAATAATACAAACAGTTGGAAAAAGTTAAATGTCCTTACATTATCTTGAGCGATACGTGAAGCTGATAATTGTCTCATGGTATAGTCCAAAATGTGCAGTAAAGAAGGCTACAAACTGCTCATTGAGCAAAAAAGAGGAAAGTGGTATAAAAAGGCAGTGCATTTAATAAACAGCTTTCATATTTTTTTGCCCTGAATCATGTAGGGATCTTACAGAAAACAGTGTGACCATATTAAAGACTTCATCATAGGCCCTGCATCCACAGATTGTACAAACAATCTAAACTTAACATTTACTGAAACTTTCAGTGCTTGTTTTTGTAGTTCTTTGTGTAGCTTGTCTTACAGGAATAGATTACGTATAAACATTTATTTCTTTCAAATGCTCCCAGATAGCTCAATGTATCAAAGAAATTGTAGCAGCCCTGTGTCATCAGTAGTAATAGCATTAGTTATCCTGGCTTTTGACGTTTTCCTTTTCCAATTCTCAAGGTCAGTTTTGAAAGGTCAATTTAAATGGGCAAAAATATTGCTAATGGTTAAATGACTTGTTTGTATGTTGCAATGAATGGCTTTTACTTAATGCTTTTCAGTTGCATTTGTCTTATGTTTTTCTGTTTTTACATGCTTAGCACGCCCAGTTTAGGGAGTCTAGGAGTCTGTTTGATGAAATATTCCTCAGTCATCCAGAGGTATGGTATAGTTCTCTCTAGTTTAGACTTTAACTATGAATTTTCCTGCTGGCAAACAAATGCTTCTGGGGTTCATTGTGCTTTTTTCCCCCCATCATTAACTT
>VYZW01060326.1:3046-16052 GCA_013401315.1 Balaeniceps rex
ACTACAGATGCCCTATTAATGCCCTGCTGAGATGATCAGCCAATAAATTCCATCCGAAGATAAGTGCCTAAGAAAATGGAACATATCTGGAACATCCCAATCTCTCTCCACTGACTGAAGAGGCAGCCTAGACCATTAAACCTCTATCTGTTACACAGGTACTGTTACAATCTGTCCTTCGGTCTCCTAAATATCCAACTCACTTCTGAAATCCTTTAAACTTGAAACAGTCTTATTTTTAATGAACAATCCAGACAAACTTGTCAGATCCAGTTGGAATACCTTTCAGGCTCTATAAATAATGTCCACATCTCTACATTATAAATTTAGCACAGAATTTCAAGTCTTACTTTTCAGATGCCAAATCCTTTTAGTAGAAAGCTTTTTAGATAATAGGATCTTTCTTGTATAATGCATTCATAAATTTCCCTCAGTGATAGGGGTGTAGTTCAAAGATCATTTCAACACTGCTGATTAGTTTCTTAATTAAATTATTGTGTTTAAAAAGGGATAAATAAATACCGGTCAAAGTTTAAAGGGAAGCGAAAGTGGGTCACAGAACTTGAAAAGGCTGCCCAATGAAATAAAAGCAACAAAACATTGCATTTTTCTCTCTGGAGAAGTGCATTCACGAACGGCTAGTGTGATCTGTCTCCCTCCCAAGAGGTGGACTGGAAACCCTGGGCTGAGCTTTCATGAAAGAAGGGGTCAATCAAGGGTGTTTTGTAAGGTGGGGAATGAAATTTACAGCAATGTAACCAGTTGGACAGTTCATCATTACACACTACACACGTCCTAAATTAGGAGAGCATGAAGCGGGTGGATACATTACACTGTTTCCCGAGAAGCGTATTGGGTGTGTTGTTCTTGTTCCAGTTCTTTGAGACTCAACACCACATCTCCCAGGAATCTGTAAATCATCAGCAGGTGATATTTGTTGGCTGTCATACCACGGACAGTCAGAGCCAGTTACAACTTTTACCGGGCGTTTTCTGTTCATGTTTCTAAAGTTCTTTTTTCCAGGAAGCTGCAAAACAAACCACAAACCAACAAGTACAGCACAAAACAAAATTCCAGAGATAAGAGACATGCTGATAATATCATCTTTGACATTTGTTTGGGAGCATTGCTGAGTTAAATATCAATCCTTTACCAGATTAATAAATGTATGTCTGCTCGCTCTCTCTATTCACCTATGTAGCCCCTGTCAGTGCAGTATCTGAACACCCCTGGAAACACCAGTGAACTTACTCTCATAGCATCCCTTTGAGGTAGCAAAATACAGAGATTAACAGACTTGTCTGAGGTCAGATGGGAAATATGCGGCAGAAAAAGGCTCCCAGAATTTTGGTTCCTCATAACCATAGCAGAAGCTTCTATGTTATAGGGTCCCCCATCTGTCCAGTACATAAAAGGTTGTTACTGATTGCCTCTGTGGCCACTGAGGAGGGAACAAGATTTGCATCAAACACAACTATGTTGGACATCAGGGAAATCTTCTAACTGCAGAGAAATGAGGTACTGGGACAGGATATTCACAGCAATGCTGTGGCATGTCCTTCATATACGTTTTTAAAAAAGGGCTGATAAATAATTCTCATGCATGGGTCTTTTGAAATATTGAACTGGCCTGTTGAGTTCTACACTGTGGACATGACAGCCTAGGATATTACCTAGTTTGTTAGCTTTACGGTGCGTATCAGAACTTGAGTGGTAGACAAGTAATGGTGACATTTATTATCACCATAGTAAAATAGGGATGAATCTAATTCTAGTGTGTCAGAAGATATACAAAATAGTATACCTCATGAAGTTATTAAAACAAATCAAGCAGCTACAAGGGACCAAGGACAGGGTGTCCAATGTTGAACCACAGTAAGTGGAGTGTGAGGGAACATCTCCATATAAAGAGATGAGGGCTTCGGCATGGACTATAGGTAGTATGTAAGGTATGCTGAAAATTACAGCAACTTTCAGGAATTCTCTCTCAGCAGCTGATCAGTGAAGGACCCACAAGATGAAAATGGAAATGAAACTGCCACATCTGCATAGAAGATGAGATCTGTTGTGAGTCCAGCCCAACTCCTTTTTTAATTCAACAGAGCACTTCCATCAGGAGCTTGGACTTGGCTTCCCCCTTACAATAAGTGACCCAAACTTCATGTTTTATAAGGGGCTGAATTCCTAGAGAATGCCAAGAAGTTTAGCACCCTCCAATGGAGTCTCTTGTTACAGCACATTTGTGTGGGATTTCTGAGCATTTGGAAGCATGGACATGCAAAGTCATAGACAAATAGCAACTGCACACATGCAACAAGTCAGATGCAGCCAGAGTGCACACAACTTACTGTACATGCACTCAGCAACTCACAAGGCAGAAGCACTAAAATGCAGGCGTCACATTTCTGATCTGGGCTTTCCAGTCAAAAATGTATCTGTGCATATATTCTTGACTCACGTGACCCAGCCATAATTTTGCAATGCATCTTCCTCCCCTTCCTTGTTTGGATGGGGTTTGCCTCTGCCCTGTTTATAGAGATAAAATAGTAACAGTGAAACAGTTGACATAAAGCATGTGTTCCGAATTATTTATGTGTTTTCTGGTGGTTTTTTTTTTAGTTTGGCTTTTTTTTTTTTACTGAAGGGGAAAAAAAAAAAAAAAAAAAAAAAAAAAGAAAAGAAATACCAAACATACCTGCCTAGCTATGCAGCAGAAATGGACTTGAGGATCCAGTAACAAATACAGCCCAGTGTAAAACTATGGTCTGCCCTTTGTGGAGAAATACATTATGTCACATCATGTATGGGTATGTGAGTTTTCCGTGGATTAAGCAAACATCACCATATGCTGCAGGTCAAAAAAAAAAAAGTATGTGTGTGTGTAGAGCTACAGATATCTATCTCTTTCTGCCATTTCTAACAGCATGCAGAGGTAGAGTTCATAGCAGGATCTGGCACTGAGGAACCAACACGTGCATGTGAATGTGGCCCAGCAGAGCTGGATGCATTTGTTTGTATACTTCTACTGAATCAGGGGTGGAATATGCAGTTCATTTCTTCCCTTTTGGCTAATTTGGGGAAGGCTCAAGCCACTAAGCCCTAGCAGCATACCACCCAACAGGGCATTCCTGACCCAAGCCACAAAATCCTCTGGGTAACCAAGCTGCAGGTATATACCCGAGGGTTTCCACAGCCCAGCTCACCACACTACAGGATCACAACTGTGACAACACGATCTTCACTATTCTCTAGGGAGAAATCTAAATTGAAAGCTTTTCAGAGCTACAGGCCTCACTTTTCTGTTCATGGGAGAGACCATTTATCTGTGGTCATGGTATGCTGCATTTATCTGAAGTTTATGTTCAGCTGTTCCCTTTCCAAACCTTTTGATGCAAGTGCGGGTAGATGTTCACTAGCCTGTCAAGGATAAAACGAATACAGGGGAATCTTGGAAAGACATCAAGCAGAGAGGAACCTGGATCACAATACTGAGATATCAAGTGTGGATAAAGATCCAAACTTATCTAAGGCCTGGGGTTTGTTTGGCCCCTTTCTGGCCACAACGTCAGTGCTTACAAACCTCTCTAAATTTTTAGACAAGCAACTTCTGTGACATTGGTCATTGAAGAATTCATGCTGGGTTTGGTAAATGCTGGGAAAATTGGCCTTTTTGGCATGGAGTTATTACTTTTGCCTCTGGGAAGCAAAGAAAGTAAAAACAGATCAGTAACTACAGCTTGAGAGAAAGGTTTACATACCCCATGCAAATGAAAATTTCGGCCAGATTTCTTTTATTTCCAACAGTTTCATCTTTATACTGTCTTTTCAGCTTTACATTAAAGACGGTTCTTATCACAGAAATTGGATTCAAAATCCAAGGCTAGATGTGGAATATCCTTCACCTGGGTCAGCCCCTTTTAACCCTACGCCTGCCCATTACAGTGCTTAAGCCCTGGTTCAGAACCAGCCACAGCTTCCAAGCTGCCCTCTTTTAAGAAGAATTTAAATCTCTTTCTAAACTTGCTGCCCGTAAAGCATTCCTTAGCTTCAGTTTAGCCTGGCTCCCTGCAGGCCATCCCACGGTCACTTCAAGAGAACCCGTCCTATTGCTCCATACTTTCTGCCTTCTGGAGTTAGTATGTGCTGTTCAGGAAACAAAAGCAAACACTAGTTTTCTAGTGTGACATGACCTTATAAGTCTCTTGCAAGCCCATCTCCTCCCCTTTCTCCCTGTAAGGCCAGAAACCTGTTGCTACAGATTTTTGGTACTCAAGGCAACTATCAGAGTGATGAGGGGGGCACGCAGCAACACAGCTGCTCTCTGCTCAAATGGCAAGTACTAAAGGGGAGGCCACCGGGATCTCTATCCCTACCTTGATAGACATTGCTGTCCAGACATTGAAATTAGTTGCGGATCTCCACTTTGCTCCCATGATAAGCAGATCCAGACCACCGACTCAAAATCTCCATGCTCTAGGATCCCTTTCCTGTTTTAACAAAGACAATTTCAAAATCTGGTAGCTTGGAAACTCCCAGGGCTCAATACAAACTACTTTAAGTCCCAGTGGAAAACAGATTCTTCCGTTTCAATAACATACAGTTTGTTTAGAGAGCTGGCAATTCAGAGGAGACTGAACCACAGTTCCTGCCAAGCCTGGGCCTCACACCACAGCGACTGGAGCAGTGAGTAAGGATTTATTTTTTCCCACAGTGGTGGAATTGAGACATCATTCATGTAGATATGTTTCCCCTTGTTTTAAATGATGGCTGTTAAAGGACGTCCCCCGCACTTCAGGAAGCTGAGAGAGCCTCTTTGTCTAGTTACCTGCTCCGGAACACTCTGATCAGGTCATGTACCTCCTGCAATCTCTTGGTTCGGACACCCCTGCTGGCCTTTAAAATACAAAACAAAGTTCTCCTAAAGTTATGTAAAGGAGAACCTCAATAAAACATTATAGATGGAGAAACATTTCTTCTCCTCCTTCAATTAGCACCTGGCAGACTCTTCACTAGTTTCATCCACCCTCACACATAAGTCCCACGCTTATAACAGCCCATCGCTGTCTCAGAGACCTTCTCCTTCTCCTCAGCCTGCTAGAGGCTTATGCTAAATATTGATCTAGCCTCAGTCCATCCAACCATCAATACCTTTAAACACCTTGCTGACTTGCTAACTGCAGGGGAAGGTGGATTATTTCTTGTCATCCTCAGCCCATCAAACACCATCCTTTTTAGTCACACGAGTCCAACACCATACAATGTCTCAGGTCTTCCGTATAGGCAGTGGTTGCTGTTGCAGCCCTACAGGAACCAAATGCATTCCCTCTCTCCTCAGGGGAAACTACCAGCACCACAAAAAGCCTACCTTCCCAAACCACTCAGGAGTTAGCACAGCAATCAGCAAGAGCCAGAAGCTTTCTACAGAGCCCCAAAGCCAGGAGTGCCACTAGAATTTAACAGTGTACAACACAGGCAGATGTGGCCAAAGAAATCCAGCTGCTGCCAAGCTGGTTGCATTTTGGGTGCAACTGGGTCTCAAGCTGGCCAGCGCTTTGAGGTGGTTTTCTCACACTTCTTCCTTAATGTGAACAGCCCAAGCATGCCAAAGGGGTGAGGATCTGCACACATGTGAATCCAGGCTACTCAAAACAGAGAGAACACAGATCTTAAACAGAAAAAAAACCAGTCCCTCCCACTCCTTCCCCACTGCACCTTCCTGGCTGCTGTGTGTTCACGTGCTAGGGATCTCCCAATCCTTTTCTCAGTCCAACAGTTTTCAGTGCGCTCTGCTCAGCTCCAAGCTCTGCACCATTCCCTCTGGCTCCCAGGAGACCCTCTATGAGGGCCACGTGGGGATGTCACGGCCCAGTGCCACGCTCAGGAGTCTCCCATGAGCTCTGCTCCATGTTTGGGGGGGTGTGTTGGGGAGAATGGGATGCCCCACCCTGCCCTCTGTAAAAGCTCTTCTGCTCTCCCCATGGCCTTCTGAGAAAGGGCAGTTTTCCTCTCTCTTCAGAACTGAAGCAGGCAGACTAAAACAGTCTTCCTCTTTGCTGCTCACCCACAGCTTTTATAACAAAACAGAACATGCACTAGCTGCAAACAAACAAAATAGTAGCTACCTCCCTTCACAGCAAATTATACAGCTTTCCCTAGCATATTTTTCCACTCTAAAGCCATCCCAAGAATGAAAGCAGTAAGTGGGCACCATCAGGAAGCTGGGGACAAGTTACCAAACAAGTTCTACCATAAATCACTTGTGTAGCCACAGATACACATACAATGATGAGGACACAGAAAAGCCCACGAGGAAAGTAACCATTTTGTCATGAGAGCAGGGCTTGAATATTGTGCAGTAAATAAGGCTAGGGGCCACACACTGAGCAGTAAGGAGAAAACTAAATATTAAGTTGCTGCTCAGTAATTGAGCACAGCCCATTCTGTGCACGAAATAAGGCAGGGATGAAAGAGGGGGAAAAAAGCAGAAGCATATGTAATTAAAGGCTACAGCAGAAAAATATTCACAAGGGGACTAACTGAAGATACCAGGGGTAACCGGAGTTCTGACATTCGCTGACTTGGAAGTGTCATGCACATGGGTGTATGAGTGCGTGTGTGTATGCATGCTGTGCACATTTGATTACCCCACACACGGGTAAACCACACAAAATCAGTGGCTGAGTGCCTTGACAGGCTTCTACAGGGAAGGGAACTTAGGTTGGAGGAACAAGTGTCAGAGCTCCAGCAGCGGAAAGCTATGCAGAATGTCAGAGTAAATGTTTCCTTATACTGCTCGTGCACATACGTAATTCCCACTACTGCAAAATTTACATGAGTAGGGGGGCAATTACAGTCAAGTTGCAGATTACCTGCCAGAAAACAGCAGCCTCGCCTTGCAACTGTGAAGGCATCCTTTAACCAATTTCTTTTTTAATGTGTATGCTTTCAGCTCCAGTGTGAGCAATGGTTGGGGGAGGAGAAATTCATGATACCTAACTTCTAGTGAAAATCTTTAGTGGGAAGCTAGACACCTACCCATCATTTATACCTTTAAAAAACATCCTCCTGAATGCTGTTTGCCTGCAGATCATGCAGCTCAGCTGGCTTTGACAAAAAACAGTTGTTCCAATTTCTGGGACAGGCTGGAAAGAGAGTTAGTGTAGTTATTCTTCCCCAAGGCAAGGCCTGGGTGGAGCTGGAAGAAATGACAGCAGGCAGTGAATGGGAAGTGGAGGTAGCCCAGGGAGGAGAGGCAGTGGAAGCAAATACTGAGGCAACAGCTGGGATGAGAAGGGAAGTGGTCAGTTTTAGGGGAGAAGAGAAAATAGAGAGGTAATGCTGTTGTCTCTAGGCACTTTACTGCAAATTACGAAAAGGAGCATGGAAAA
Source organism: Balaeniceps rex (assembly GCA_013401315.1). NCBI lineage: Eukaryota > Metazoa > Chordata > Aves > Pelecaniformes > Balaenicipitidae > Balaeniceps > Balaeniceps rex. The sequence continues at coordinate 10,435 of VYZW01060326.1, forward strand.
GGGAAATCAGAAGGCAGCCCTTGTTCCTCTGATTTCTGGCAACCTGGGAAGCCTTGTTCTGCTCATTAAAAAAAATGACCAGTCTATAGTACAGTGAGAGGGAAGGGGACCAGCCTGGCCACTTATTTGGGGTACCATCCGCCCTCTTCCAAAACTCACCTAAGCTGCCAGAAATTTTCGCACTGGTTTGGGCCTAGGGGGGGCCAGAAAGCCGATTGCTAATCTCTAACACATGCATTGTCTCAGCAGTTACAGTGGGGCGAGGCACAGGGTTTTAATTTCTGCTTTACTTCCTTCCTGCGAATGCCCAGCATGCCTCTCCCTTCACCACACGGCTTTGCTACCTCCACTCCTACCATTTTCCTCCTTCTGTTTCCAAAAGTCAGCTGCAGGGCCGGGGAAGGTGGTGAAGCACTGTGCGGGAGCAAAGCCCAAACATGGCCACTTAAAGCAAATATTATTTTTCAACTGAGAGACTTTTAAAATTTTTTTCCCAGTTTATTTTTAGAACAATGGTAAAACATACAAATCCTGGAGGCCTCAAGCACTTTCCTGCTGTGCTAGTGACTTAATTTATTTCTTTAATTTGTTAAAACCTCACCAAAAAAAATGTTATTCTTTGGAGAGTTCGCGAGCCCAAGTTTTGCATGTATTATTTGCTGCAAAAGATTAACGAGGTAGCAGAGGCAATTTTTAATGGATTCGCTTGGTTTTCTCTCACTCTCCCTCTCTTTTTGTTTTTTTCAGCTCACATGGAAGTCCAGGTCCATGAATCTGCTAAGTGCTCTCCTCAGACAGGATACAGGGTACGGGAAGAAAGTAATGAAATCGAAAAGCCTCTTTCACAACTTCTCCCCTTCCCTTTCACCATCCAGAGATACCGCATTAACCACTGCGCTTGCACCAACCTCCTGCAGATCAAACGCCTCCGCAGCCCCTGTCCTTTGCAATGCTCTGAGGGAGCGGACGGAGCTGAACACCCTGAGTTTACAGGAAGGCTGCGCGTGTGACAACAGCTAATCCTACGCATAGTTCGGAGGTGCTGTCAGCTAGCCAGGAGATCTGCTGAGGCCATTCTCTTGGCTCAGTTAGAAATCTGCTGACACTCCCAGAGACTCTTGGGGAGCATTTTGGAGCTTGGCCACAGAAACCTTCCCATTGACCTGCTCCTCTTACGGGAACTGAGCGCTGCCTGGAGTGTAGCAGCAGCACAGGCTTCGGTGGTGATGGCTAAGAACCAGATCTGTTTCTCTTTCTTTACCCAGAACAACCAGGCTATTTGTTGAGAAGACGCACTATGCTTTGAGGTGTCTAAATCCTTTCTCCTCTCTCGGCCCGCATGCAGCCTCTATTCCAGCACAGCTCTGCGGGGGAGATTTTGCCTAACAGGAGGTGAAATGGAGAGAGAGACGAGGAAAACAAAAAGTGAGGGAGCACAAGGAGAGTGGGTTAAGATGCTGGGGTCAGGGCAGAGAGAGATGTGACAAGTGTCTTGTGATAGCTTTAGAGACAGGGTAGATCTGTGATGGGGTAAGGGTATGTGAAAGGGAAAAGAAATCGCAACTCCCTGCTGCAGAAGCGAGGAAAAGGAAGGTGCAAGTCTCTTGAGAGGCAGCCAACAGAGGCCTCTGCTCTTTCTCCACATGCAAAGCTGATTTTTTAACCTGAATGAACCAAAGAGAAAGCGTGAGCATCCACTCTTCTAGCTTGCCTCCCTGCCTTTGAGGAAGCCTACTCATCGCTTTAGGGCTGGAGGCTCCTATTTCCAGAAGGACTGAACTACAAAAGCCCTTCAGCATGACTGAGGCCAGGCCACTCACCACATCAAGGCACTCAAACCACTTGGAGCAGTTTGGAAATCTGTCCAAAATGAACCACCAGAGAGAATACACAATAGGAACTGAGTCAGGGATACTAACCGTGGTATGATTTCATTCAGGAGGATAAGCTGGTGGCCCAAGGGCCACGTGTGGTCTATGGGGCAAATCCATGCAGCTCAGTACCTTTTTTGCCACAGCTTCAACCCTGACGCTGTCAGGACCATTGCCAAACACTGCTGAGTGTGCCACTGGTGTAGCACTGAGCCTCAAAATCTGCATTTGTGCCTGCATCAGAGTGTGTTGGCCATGATCAGCCAGATTTCTGCAGGCATTTGCATGCTCTGTTCTGCACACCTAACTGCCCTGCTTTGAGTGTTGGTGCCACACAGGCACAAAAGTTCTTTGAGAAATCTGGGCCTTACAGTGTGCCATTCAAGCAAAGCACATTTTTCTCACCCTGTCTTTTTTTCCTCAAGTGGTAGATAACACCACACAGAAACAGCAAAGCAGAGCAAACAGTGCAGGAATAAGGAAAGGATGTGAGAGTACCTGTCTGGAACAGCTGGCTCAAAGGCAATGACACACAATAAATAACCCTGAACACTGAAAGACAGGGCTGTCATTCTCTGTCATGCCAGAAATGTCATAAACCACAACAGAGACGTGCCAATGCTTTGAGGACCCCACAGAAGAATTTTTATAGCACCATTTTTCATAACTTCTTTCGCTATCTTGTGGGCCCAACTTCCAGATCGGTGTCCTCCTCCCCATTCACTGGCATTTACTCAGAACCTCACAGCCTCCACTGCCAAGGGTGTATTCAAGTTGCTGGCTGCCCATCCCCAGAGGCAACCAGGTCACCCCAGTGCACAACAAACAGAGGGCTTCATGCTTAATGCTGGGATCCAACAGAAGGGGTGCTGAGGGAGACAAAAAAAAAAGATAGCTCAGTTCTGGTTCAGACTAAGAAGCAAGCTCACCTGAGACGAAATGTCCTCTGTGTATTTATCAAGTGTCAGAGGCAAGACTTCTGCCCACACTGAACTCTGTGCTATCAGACAAGGTAGCTTAGAGCTACTTCAGGCATTTCTAAATGAGTTGCAAGAACAGCCTTACCCCCTCTAGGCTACCCTGAAAAAAAGTATAAACAATTACTTCTATCAACAGAAGTTTGAAATGTACAGAGGTAGCCCTAACACCTTTGAATATCACTGACCGGATTCCCCAATATATCACTTTGATCAAAAACTCATCAGGATTCCCCTTCTGCATTTTCTTCAGGTTTTTTTGAATGGGATGACACACAATCAACAATACCACACAGGTATAGTAACGGTACTTAAATAATGCTATACACAGCAAAGATTCCCATACACATTCATTCAAAGTTGGCCTGAGGCAAGCCAAGTATACAAACAATTAGAGATCTGTAGGCATGCCAAGAAATATTCGTGCAGCATATAGGCCCAAGAGAAAATATAATGAAGATTAAGAATATTATTAACACATATATGGAGGTAATAGTGTTTGATGGATTTCTATATGAGTACCTCTGTGATCCTGGCAAACCCCAGAAAAAGGACTGGACCGACATTTTCTACATTTACCTACAGCTGTCAAATCTGTAGCACTGCAGTAGTGCTAAGTATCTGAAATTTAAACGGCTGCTCAAGCCATCTTCCTTTGTTTTGTTACACAGTAATTAGATCCACCTCTTTCCCTCAGTTCATGACAAATGTTTCTGTTTCACATCCCAAGACAACTTCTGTTGCCCTTTTCTTCAATTTTTTTTCCACAAAAAGGCTTTTTTCCCCCCCGAACATTGTCAAGTTTTTTGTTCCAGTTACAGTCTTTGGCGCACAAAGCAGGTGGTATCAGAAGTGCAAATGCTTCCATATTCTTTGAATCGCTATAAACTGCTGTATGGTTTTGTTCATTTTCAGTACCCAGTCTTTTGATATCCTGGCCAGTCCATTCTGTGCTCATGAGTTAACAAGACTATAGGCAGGGAGAGACGCAAGAAAGGCCACCCAATTAAAAGGAGAAAAATGAAGATCAAAACAGGCTACTGTGCTGTCATATGGTCAGGTACAGAACCGTACCCGGTGCAATCACTGATAACAGGCTAGTTAACACTGCACCTGTCACTCTGCCATGACCTTCACCAGTCACCTGGCTCTAGCCTTATGAGAACTGACTACCTTTTAAGTTAAAAAGGCTTAGATTAAAAATATTAGTAACCCTGGAAATCCTCAAACAGCTCCACTGAAAACAACAAGAGGAACAACTTTGAAATTACAAGTCCTGTGGAAAGGACTCTGCATAATTTGATAATGGACACAGGTTATTTTCTTCTCCATTAAACCAGAAGGAGCTGAGCACTGAAAATCCATGCTTACTTGAGGGATGGGGGGACTATCCCATGTTGCACGTCAGCGTGAGGTTACACAGTGTTCAGATCAATCCTCGGAGCTTCTCAGGTGCAAGCTGCTCCACACAGCACATACTGTTCTCCTGATCACGCATCCAGAAACCACAGCATAAGCAGAAGGTCACAATGTCATCAGCATCCCAAAATGGACATGGGTCCCACTGCTCTAGGGATTAATGCCATGGAGTGAGAGTTCCCAAACTCAGCGTTCCTTTTCCTTCACACAGTGTGTGTGAAGTGGGGGCAGGAAACTCACTGGTAAGCAGAGACACAGGCCTTCATTAAAACACCATGAAGAAGATCGTCTACATTTCAGAGAGAGCTCACACCTGGAAACTGCTAGGAAAAATAGGACACAACTCTTATTTTCAAAAATAAAAAAATTACTTCAATGGATTGTCCCTCAAGAGTATTAAAAGAAGGATGGCCTCTTTGTGCAAATGGAGGGAGCTGAGAAGGGTTCACCACACACCATAGCAAATAAAGCTCTTGTTAAAACCAGAAAAAAAACCCACAGAAATTAATTGTTGATGTGTTCTACTGCTTTTGGCCAAAATTCCTGTGTGTTCAACTACCACCAGAGCATTCAGTGAAGGAGAAGGAGCTTAAAGGGCTAACAGTCCACCAGCGCCACTAGACATCCCAGTTCACAAAGAAGGCTGGCCACTTTACCTCCTGGTGAACTTGGTATTTTATACGATGAGCTGGAAGGAGTCCACCTTAAATAAGATGGCTAGGAAAATCCAAATAACTGGAAGGAGAGTACAGGTAGGATTTTGTTACCTAACACATCAAATAGTTCCACAACTGGTCTCTCAAAAACAAAGGAAAAAAAAAACCATCAAAATGCTGAATTTGGCTTCCACAATGCAAAGAACAGCTGGAGCATTTCTGCATGACTTAGCTTAATGCAGCAAGATTGGAATTTTTAAGTTCCCAAGGAAAAAAAAAAAAAAAAAAAAAGCAGCAAAGTTGCTGTTTGCTCTCTGCTATCTGTACCAGTTACCACCTGGATCCAACTATTTGCCACCTAGGATCCAACTATCCAAAAATCCACATCATTAATTAGTATCAAACCAAAGTGAAGGGTCAGAATCACAGCTCCACATATTAATATTTCTGTCTGTGAAACATCTGTACTCCAGAAGTGACCTTTTGATGAGAGAAGACCATTCCTTGACTCCCCAAGTCCTACAGCTCAGACTCACTGCTTGGAAAAACTATTTCCCATGAGAAGCCTCTCATCAGCTCCACGCCCCACAAATCTGGCAGTGAAGTGCAGGTGAGATATAAACACACTCAGGGAAAAAGGAGAGATTTCTCAGGCATTATTGTAGGTTCAGCAGGTTTTGCTAATTTGCCTTTTC
>VYZW01060326.1:18101-51027 GCA_013401315.1 Balaeniceps rex
GGGTGGGAAAAAAAAAAAAGAAAAAAAAAAAAAAAAAAGGAACAAGTGAAGTTTATAAAGAAGGGGAAAAAAAAGAACAGAAATCCTGCCAGGAACTCAAGAAATCTTTCCTTCCTTGTTTTGCTTAAGGACATCAAATAATCCAAATTAAACATGAATCCCCTTGAAAAATACTGATGAGTCTACTCAAACTAGGGTAGCTAAGGTGCTCAGAAGCCACAAAGCTCAGCTCGGGTCCTTCAGATATTAATATAAGCAAGTAGCTTAAATGATAGGTCTCATGTCTGCAGGATCAGCACTCCAGATAGTCCCTTAAGGAGGACTTGACTCTTGTGTATGCCTACGGCCAAAACCAGCTATGTCCAAGTCCTCACTGTAGACCTCTAGGCACCTCTGCAGTACAAGCAGAAAATAGCAACTGTGGATGAGATCATATGATCACAGCAAAGTGGCTGCCATGTTTCAGGGAGATCTCATCCCCCAACAAAGGAACACACAGAGGATTGCTACCATCTTTCCTAACCTGTTGCACTGCAAAGTGAAATGGCATTACCATCATGGAAATGGGATGACCCACTTTGCTCAAAGCTGCAGTGAATGAGATTGTGCTTACAGCTATGCCTGGCCTTCAGGTGGGAGGATGGACTTCCAGTCTCAGGAAAGGACCTTCTTATTGCCTGTTAACTTGGTCTTTTGTCAGCCTGTAGCCATAGCCTCAAATCAAATCTACAATTTCATTGCAATAAATCACCTATTTTTCACCTGAGCACCTCAAAAAACAATCAGCATGTTCCTTTCAAGCCCTGCAAAATCTACAAATCACACTGTCCCCACTTACAAAAAAAACAAGTAGTGCACAAATTAAGTCAACAGTGGGTGTGTGGCAGAAGTCAAACCCACTTTCTGAGTCCCATTCATGAAAAGACGGTCTTCCCTCCTCTCACTTTCACTGTGGCTTCCCTAACCTACAAGATATTTCTACCTAGGGTTTTCAAAAGACACAAATATCACTTAATATGCACAGGAACAAATTCAGGACTGTGCCTACATACAATATGTTTATGAATATTTGTTCCACATATTGATTTTACCAACGTTAGTTACTCTTCTGACTTGCTTCCTGTGGCCAAACAAGAGCAAATAATTTTTTAAGAGAAGTCTGAAGTTAGGAAATACATCATGCAGATGTACACGAGCCAGTACCTCCTCCACACGCCCAAGTTTAGCAGGCAGATCTTTCAGAACCAGCTTGGAGGAGGTGGCTCTGCAAACACAAAGGCTTCTTAAAGCGATGCACAGGTACAGGGATGATTTTCGCGTCAAGAAAATAATGCTAAGTCCATTAAAAAAACCCTGCTTAATGCAGTAGTTCACAGACCTGTGAAGTCAGAAGAGACCGCTGGGATCCCACCCAATGCAAAACACAGCCCAGGGGATTTCATGCAGCGATTCCTTCATTAAGCCCCTAATTTTGACTAATCTCAAACCTGTCTTCCAGAATGAAAATCAACTTAAATTCAGAGACTTCAAGGGTATGTTGACACTGCCTTACCTAACACAGACCTGGAGGCAGGCCACTAGAGCATGGCTGTGCAAACATATTGTTAACAACCTGCTGCTCAGCCACCTCCAAATCCCACAGGGCTTCCTGTCATGCAGTAGGAACCCTTCTTGAAAGAACTTGGCCAACCCACCTGTCAGGAGACATTTCTTCAGGTTTGACAGGATGGGCATTGGCAGATTCAAGCCAGCATGGGTGTATCTCAAGAAATGCCCTGCCCTGAACCCAGCCTATTCATAAAGCAAGGATAAGTCTCTTTCCTACCACATCGTAAAACTGATCCAAAGCTAGTGTTCAGTTTGGACGCGAGGTGAACTGGAGAATGACTCCAAACTTGGAACCATGCTGAAAAGGCAGCCCAGCCATAGCACACATGCAAGAAAATCCATCATTACTTCTTTTATCATGTTCCCTCCATCTGAAGCACTCCCATCAAAAAGCACATGCATGAAATCCCTCCTCACTGAGGGCATAATTCTGCAGGTTAAGGAAATTATCAGTATAACACTGTTTCAGGGGAAGGAGTGCAATTATGCAGTGCAGCCCTATTAAAATCATCCATATAAACTGAGCACTGATGTAAGTTATCGTAGTGTTTGGCCCACTTGCTCTGGCAAGTTTCTGCTTTGTACTCAACTCTGCAGCTGCCTTGCACCTCCCACTCCTCCTTCTTTACTGTCTTCATGTAAATCAAAAAATCAATCAAACCTCATTTCATCAGTAATAAATCAATCACTTGGATCACTCAACTATAAAACAATGACCTTATGGCTGCAAAGGCAGAGTATGTGTGAGCACGTGGATGACAGCAAGCAAAAGAGAAAGAAGTATTTTTATAGATGTATTTGCTATAGTTCACAGAGGGTCTTTTTTTTTTTTTTTCTGGTCACATCTGAGCTCTCCAGAAGGGCTGTACTAACAGAAATTCTCATTTCTTGCTTGCCAGTCACCCCCAAACAAATCAAAGCATTCCTATCCTCTTTCCATGTTATTTTCTCAGATTGTATGCTGTATTCGTACCTTTTTTCCTGAATACAAACGAGTACAAATGTCAGAGGCAGACTAGAAATGTTGGAGCACACACAGTACATTCTTGGTTTTTTCTAAAGATCAGAGCACATCACCAATTAAAAAAAAATAAAATAAAAAAAAAGCACTCAACCTCCATCTACCCACTTCCAAACCAAGATAAGGAAATATCTGAAACTTTCCACAAAGCCTCGTATTACCTCCCATCGAAGCCGCGAGGCCTGAGAATCCATCCTATTGTTTCCCTTGCTAGCGCTGCATTCCTACAGAGCTTCTGCATTTGTTCAGAGCTTCTTGTTGTTGTTGTTATTGTAAAAGTGAAGCGTTACACAAGACAGAGAGCTTGACAGCTTTCCCACAATCCTCAGCATGTGGGAATAGCAAGTAACAAAGTGTAAACACCTGCCAACTGGTGGTTAGGTGTAAATGTCTCTGTTAACAACAAACACTGCTGCTAGCAGTCATCAGAGCAAAGCAGCAAATCTGTTCCTTTCTCCAAAGTGGAAAACACCAAACAATAACAAAAAAGGTACCTAATTGCTTGATTAAGATGTATCAGTGTTGGAAACTGCTGATCTAGAACATTGAATCTCTGACATTTACTTCACTCTTGATTAAACAGAAATGCTTAAAACTAGCTATTGTGCAGGCAGAAGCCCAGAGCACTGTGTACCATCCAGGGAATTGTGACAGTGAAACTTTTCACAAAGAAACAAAATCAGAACCACCTCCTCTCTGCTGTTTCATAAAAGCATCAGCTGCTGAGACCCTCTGGCTATTATGAAGAAGGGATGGAAGAACGCTAAGGAAGGGTTAGGAGTCAGGTAACTCCTTGATTCCCTTCTCCCCATGTGGAACTTCCAGGGAAACTTTGTGGAAAAAGTCCAGCTCCTGCTCTGCAAAATGCTGCTGAACAGGGAGGTCAGGACTGTTTCTTTATGGAGAGAAGGATTAGTTGTGTACTTTTAAAAAATCACGTTTTCAGTTGGTGATTTCCTAGGCAACTTCATGAGCCAGGTGGCACTGATTTATCACTGATTTGCATGTGACTGACATCAGAGACCTGAGGCTAAAAGCCTGCTTACTCTAGATTTGTCCTCAGTAGCCAGCTTGCTTGTTTTATTGCCCTCTCCCCATGACAAAAAGGCAAGGGAGAAGCCGGTCAACTCACTTGTCTCAAGTAAACTACAGATTGCCAAGTCAGAAGGTAAACTCCATTAATTTACACTACCCACAAAAGCCCACTGCTGCCCAAATCTCCCTACTGCGCACACAGAAACTCCAGCTCAGCTGTGGAGGGACATTAATCCTGGTTTCCACCAGCCTGCATTTCTTCAGTAATTGCTATCAGGAAAACAAATTATCCCATTCTTGAGGAGTGGGGGGTATTTCACATTTATATATTTTCCCTAAAGATACTATCTGAAATACTTCAGACAACCATGATTGTACCTGGTTAATCAGCTGGTGACCAGGACAACAGATAATTTTAACCTACATCAGTTCCCCAGTCTAGGTCACAGGGGAGGAGGAGGGCAAGTGGAAGGTATGGGTCACTTCTTTTGGTGGCGCTACCAATTTACGCCAGCATTAATGATGCATGAAACAAAAGGCTTTCAATAGTCAGCACCTTGAAACAGAGGACACGTGTTCTCCTTATTTCCTGAAGCATCAAGTATTTGAAAGTTCTACAAGTAGTAGATGGTTAATGGTAATAAATTGGCTTACAAAGACTGGCAGAGCATTGTTCTGACTCTAAGCAACATCATTCACCAAATTGCTATGGTGAAGGCTCAAACAACATTCGATTAAAGTTTCCTGCAAATAGTTCTATGGCTAGAAAACAGACAAACAATTGTTTAGTTAGCCAAAAGTGCCTTTCTCCACTAGGAATGGGTGAATCAGACAATAAACTTGCCTGCCAGCATGAATATTGACCTATTTACTGAGCTAGATATTTCCAAACAACAGCTGGAAATTTTTTTTTTGCTACAGGAGGTTTAGGATCACCTGCACCAGAATAGTACTAGAGGAAAATTTCCAAGTTTCATGTGAATATTCAAGCCCCTCAGCAGCTGAATTTAGACTCTCAGCCACACAGTTTCTGTGACTCAGCCATTTGTTAGTCATCCTCTGCCCATTATATCTCAGGAAAGTTACAGATACCCGTAATTAGAAAGGCATTCCCCCTTCTTCTGCCTCCTTTCTGCTTGCTCCCTAGATATCATGTCCTCTCACTCCCTTACTTACCAGAGGTCATGTGCTATTTCATTCCCATTCCCTTCCCAACTAGATTTATTTCCTTACAGTCTCACCCATTTTATGCCCTTATGACAGTCTCTATATCTTACCCCACACACAGAATGTTCCAGATTAACTGATGCCCTCGCACCCCTCTTCAACCCTCCCTTTTCTGCACCCAGCAGCCCTGCCCCGGTCCTCGTCTCTCTCTCTCTCTTGCCCAGGTTTTTATCAACTGCCCTCTGGGCTCTCACAGGCCATATTCAATTCAGTGCCATTCTTGCACAGTCTGGGAGCATAATGCAAGAGAACTTGGTTGCTTCTGTCTAAACCTATCCTGGACTAGTTTCTCTAATTTGTCCGAGCTGTTGATCTGCAGAGTTGGCACTTCTGTGCTTCCCTCAAATCAATGTTGCTGCCCGATGTGTTATTTCCAGTCTTGCACACTGTTCCCTTCATGCATCATTCTACCAGCTCTCTCTTCTTCACTGCATCAAACAGCCTTCTTGTTTTTGCCTTCCAGCCCACTATCTTCTCTTCTTGCTGTTCAGACAATCAACTCCCACCATCCCTCTGCCAGTGATAACTGCATTGATCACAAGCAAGTCTGGTTTTCCATATACTCCGTAACAGATTTTGCAGTTTCACAGTTTTTTCTTATTCTCCATTTGGTAAATAACAGAGATCTCTAAACTAGCAAAGCCACGGGGACAATTGTCCTTATTCAGACTGAGACAGTGAAGCTCCTGTTCACTAGGACAATCATCCAGGAGATGCTGGACTGAATTATCAATGCCTAATCTGGAGCAAGCAAAGGGGAAGACTTGAGTGTGCAGCACTTCAATCTCAGATTTACGCATCAGGTACTAGGAAGCAGAAGACGACTGGGATGGACAGTTACACACATGCCTTTCTCACACTCAGCACACTCTGAATATGAGGATGAGAGGTGCTCTCACACAAAACCCATCCACTTTAAAACTAATCAGTAATCTTCCTCCAAGAACAAAAATTTTTGTGGAAAATTTCTGACCAGTACTAATCTGTCATCTCCTTCAATGCCATAAACATCCCACACTGACAGCTGTAATGCCACTACCCCCTTCCAAATTCTTCCTGACTTGCCCTTTCTTTGGCGATAGAAGACATGAGCTTTGTTATTGGTTCATTCTCCCACTCTTCCTCTCAAACACACACACACAACCTACTATTTTATCTGAGGATAACCCCGTCCTCTTCAGGACAGGACATAACATGACAGCCCCTTGCCCAGCAGCATCCCTACCCCTTGGTGGGGTTGCTGGGTGCTGCCAGTCTGCCAAAGCAGCAGAGCAGGCAGATCAGAGCACACCAGAGCAGTAAGTCTAGCTTAGATCCTGTAGGTCTGAACTTTATCCACTGGGTTTCTTTTTCAGACAACCAGCTCCAAGGTAGAGGAGGAGTCTTTCTCTTTGTTCAGACGCCTTGTAGTACCCCGAGACCACAACGCTAGAATACTCCAGAGACAGAAGAGCTAAATCTAAATGCAGAAAAAACAGCATGGCCTAGTGGTTAAAGCACAGAGCACACAGTCTGGATTCCTCTGTTGTCTTTGACACGGCATTTCTGTAGTACCTTGGCAAGACAAAGTAAACTATCCAGTAGCAGTTCCCCCCCCACAGATGCACAAAAGCCTGTAAAAGTGTTGCAACTAATTTGCATCAGCACCTTTGGAAGTCTCCTCCTCTCCTGTGCCCCAGCACTCTTTCTGCAACACAGGGGTAAAGCTGTATCCACCACACAGTGCGGCTCCATCCATCACCTTACCAGGTGCTGAGGATTCTGGCAAGCTCTGATTTGGCACAGCTGGGATTCCATGCTTTCCCTACTGACACAAGCGCATTCCTATGTTTAATTTTAACACTAACAGGTTAACGATGCTTTCTCCTCTAACTATATCCAAATGATGACTGAAAGCTACATCTGCATAGTGTTTTCCCATTAGGTCAATGGCAGCCAATAGAGGAGCACCTGCTACTGGTTATTTAGCTGGATAGGAGCAAACAACAACTGGTACAATATTAGCCCAAAGAGGGAGGAATATAGAGCTCCTGAAACATACTGCCAACAAAGCGATCATCAGCAGGGATGGGGTGGGCACATGACTGCCTGCCCTGTTCATCGATCTCACTGAGGGACTCAATTCCCGTGTATCCTGTAAAACTCGGCAGAGCTTGCATGCAAAGTTGTGCATACAACTATCTTAGAAATAAATTACTCTCCCTGCACTTTAGGAAATAGATCCCTTCTTAGTAATCTTTGGAAAAAAGAGATGAGTTGTCCATTCTGTTCCACACCAACCTTATCAGTTTCCACCACAGGCTCTACCACATTACTTAAAACTGGTGCTGATGATTTGTCTAATTGAAGGGCAGCTGTAAAAGAAATAGTTCCGCTGGTGATGGGATGGAGGGCTCAAATGAACAAGTTGGAACAACATAAGGACAACATAAGCCATAAGCACGTGAAAAGTACTTCAACACCTACCTCCTACTGAAGTCAGTGGTATTGGCCAGCTTGGATAGTTCCTTGGAGGGTTTAAGGTCTTGGTGCTAGACAAGGCTTCTTTCTATTCCTGTAGATCAAGGCTCCAGAATTGCACTTTGATATGCAATAATGGGCACTGCTTGCCTTTCGTCCTTCACTAATGATGTGCAACCTTTTCACTGTTGAAAATCAGATAATCGCTGCTTAATAAAAAGGAATATTTTGGCACGGATCTAAAAATCACTCAAGTGAAAGGCACACAAGTTTACTCTCCGGACTAAATGCAAGATCTCCCCAGTCTGGAGCAATCAAAGCAGTCTTACAGAATCTTGCTAGTGCTTGTCAGGTCCTGAACACTGGAGTTGTCCTGACCATAAGTACTAAAATCCAAAGAACAGACCTAGCAAATACATAATGACCTGTCACCAACCCTTTGGGCTATACAGTTACCCAAAGGCTCTGCATCTAAGGCAGAGCTAAATTTGACATTTGTGTGATCAGATCCTTTGTAAGCAAAGGACAACATGGAAATAGTCATCTCTTATTTCTAGCTCCTTCTTTGGCTTCTAGTCTTCAGCACACAAGATGATGTCTTTCTTACCCAAGGTTGTCTCAAGCATCAGTAGACAGGCTATGTCTCCAGATCCCTTTCTGTCCTGTTGTCCCATGTTTAGTTTTCTGCCTGTGAGAACACAGCCATTTGCAACACCAGAGCTATGGGAATTCCGGCAGTGAACAATGGCCCTGTAAATGAAGGGTCTTGGGGCTATTTGCATCTTTGGGGGATCTGGATGCACTGCAGGGCAAGGCTGGGCCTCATTTTAAGAGAAGGCTCCAGCCCACACCAGTGCCAAGAGGCTGACTAATGTAATTATTTCCTTGCAAAGCAGCATTTTTCAAAGTGCTGATTCTTATTAAGAAAAAGGAACGGATTTGGAGCTCATATTTTGATCCGGTGCCCAGGATTATTTGGAAATTCTTTTTCCTGGAACGAGACTTTTTATTCCAAATTTCTCCATGGTGGGGAGAGAGGGTTTCCTGGGCAGAATTAGAATAATGATTACAGCCTGTATACAATCAGCTCTAACCACTGTGGAACTCCAAAAATGAATGTTATTGCTCAGTGGCTTCATTGAAAACAGAAGTATTATTTAACCAGAAGGATGGCAACACATGGAAATAGCTCATTATCATATTTTCTCCCTATTTGAAATGTCACATTGAGTATGTATCTTTCACGTCCACTACACTTTAATTAATTTGGACTGTGTTTAAATATATTACACAGCATGCTTTATTACAAAATTCTGACACATTCCCATTGATGAAACAGGGCTTTCTTTCAAATGCGTGTAAATGGCAGTAGGAGTTACCCTGCCTAAATATTGTTTTATATACAATAAGAATACCACATCATCTCTGTGTCAGCCTGTGTTTTTCTGTGGTGTGGAACATATATAGCAAAAACAATGTTACATCCAAAGCTTGCTGTTTATTGAAGGGACAATGATGTTAACATTATTATTCCAGGTCTAAATCTTAACCACTTACCTTATTTACATAATTGCAAGACAAACATATATTTTACTCAATGGCTGAATAAGATTCCAGCAGTGTGATTGCCTAGGAATTAAAAAGTAGAATTACAGGGTGTATGCGTGAGATGAAAATGGCTTGTTTTAACAGAGCTGGTGTATCTTATCTTCTGTGCACTTTCAAACACAGCTTTTACAAAGGATGGTTGTCCTCCCCCACCCAGGTCTCCAGCAAAGTGGAGGATTTATTTCATTTGCAGACCTTCCTCTGGAATGCAGTCACTCCAAAACTTACCCCTGATTTATACTTGTATAAGCAACCGGGGGAATCAAAGCAGTTTTAAAGATCATGTAAAAATAAGAGAGTTCACTCAAACTTTAGTGTTTCTTGGACTAAAATCTTATGGGAGATGGGACTTTATGTTGAACAGGATCAGGGATTTTGTAGAACGTATGACTAATATCTACTGATAAGATGTCATCTCTCCACTACTGTCTCTGTTGAGGCACTCAAGAATTATCTGCTGAACTACTCTAAAACCGTCTTAGTTTCAACCGTCTTGGGTTCAGCAAATACCTAATGATATTCTGCCTTAAAACATCTCACCAGCTGCCTCTTCAGGGAAGTTCTATCCCACTCTATCATGCCAGTCCCACAGATGCCACCAAGTGCTGATGATGCTTGTACCATGAAGGAATCTCCTTCCTCACTACTCGTGTACTGTTCAGGAACGATATGGAGCCAAGGCTGGTGAAGGAGACCTGCTTCATTCACTGGGAGCCAACTGACTGGCATATCTCACACAAGAGTCCTCTGCATGACATTACAGTCAATCCCAACATCTTGTTCTAAAACGTATTCCAGGGACAGCTCTTTGGACCCTTGCTACCTCATCCATCCTAGTAAGAGAGCACTAATCAAAGCTTTGTTTTCTGAATCATGCATTTTTATTTTTTTTTTCCCTAGCAGATGGCCTTTTTCCAAAACAAGTCCTCAGGCAGATTCTTATCATGGGGAAGGTAATTCTGTTCTGAAACAAACTCCCAGAAGGGGCCATGTGGAACAGTACTCCTGGAATACACATGTTGTTCCTTAGATAAAGGGAAGCCGTTACACCTCTGATCACTGTGAGGATACTGCCATGAAGGAACAACACGAAATTGCTCTGTGCTGTTAGATACTCTACTACTTCTTCGGTCCTGAGTGTTCTCTCCTCACCCCACGTAACCCTTTCCTCAGGAAACATTTACACTAAGAAGAAAAATGTTTCCCAGCAATTGAACAACAACAAAAAAAGTTGTGTTTAGATACAACACATAATGTCTGTCTTTAAAAATCTGGATTGGTTTTATATTTAATTCATTCAGTGAATTGTAATAAATGAATAAACATAATTCGGAGAATAATAAAAAAAAAAAAAATTAAGTGCATTGCTGGAGCCAAAAGCAATAACTGCAACTCGCTTTCTCCCGCTTCTTCACTCCTTCAGACCCAAGCATTACTGTTGCGATCCTTTTTTTTTTTTTGTATTTTATGTGTTTTGTTTTATTTGATGTCTGCATTAAAGGAACACTCCAGTGTAATATAAAAAGGTACTACAATCGCTATGTCTAATTACAAAGAAGAGCTAAGTGTCTAATATAAAAACATGCAATAAAAAAGAATAATTAACAATCAGATTGAAAACCACCAACACGGCTATCTGATGAGGCAGGCTAGGAAGCACTAACTCAGCTCTCCCCTTACAGTGTATGGGGAACCAGAATGCTTTGCCATGTGAGATTGGACAGGGTGCTAGGTAATCTCACCTAGGCTCCCTCTCCCATGAAAGGTGGGACCAGATGACCTTTCAAGGTCCCTTCCAACCTGGGCTGTTCTGTGATTCTATAAGGTGGAAAGTCTGCTCTGACAGATGGCGCTCAGCTTAACCACAGCTTTTCCTCCTTGGTTTCTTTCTAACTTCAAGAGCTTGCTCTTACTGTTGTTTTTTGGTTTTTTCCCCCCCCCCCCGATTCCCCAGAGTAACAAATGTGAAATGTTATCCTTTTGGCTGCTAGTGGGCGGGATCTTGTGTTTTTACACATTTAGATTTTCCATCAAAATCATCAGGAATGTATCAAAACAAGCAGGCCAGTTTCCTCCTCTTGGCACAAGTCAATGAAACATTTAGATGTACATGGAGTGCAAGACTGAGTATACAACTGGCAGCTTCCAAAGAGGAGCAGATAATTTAAAAGTGTTCCTGAAGGAGTAGTATTTCTTTACCTGGTGACAACCACCCCCACTAAGAGCAACAGTAAAAATACACAGAGCCTTACCATCCACAGTTTCACTCAAATCAACAAGCAATTTGGGTTTGTTTTGTAGACCTTTGAAAGTCCAAAGATCACCTTGTATTAAAGGCAGTTCATTACTCTCATCCATATGCAAGTGGATGGGAGTCTAATGTGCCAAATTCCAGCCTGAGAGACTGTTTAACCATAAATCCTCTCACCAGACAGAGGCATGAGTGACTTTGTTGGATTTGAAGTAGAAGGAACAAAGGGAAGAAGTGAAAACATGGGAATGATTTTTCAGAGGTTCTCAACACCTTCAACCCAGAGAAACAACCATACTGATCTAGCAGAAGATACCATGCAGAAAAAAAAGAAAAAAAAAAGATACTTGTCGACTTCACGTACCTCATGTGTAGGACTTCATGTACACTTGTTTTTGTGTGACTTGGCAGTGCAGCAACAGCTTTTAGGGAAGATATCAACAGAACACTCATCAGCAACCATACTGACATCTGAAGAGGCATATGCTCACAGGCAGTATTTTGCCTATTCCCTTTAACCTGATATTTAAACCCACAAGGTATAGATATACCTTGGATAATGTCATTTTCCCTGTACACAGATTTGTGTGTTGTCTGTGCATTTAAGATAATTTCAGCACTGGGCAGATGTTTACTAAAATCCAGATAATGATGCTATAATTATGAGACAGACAAACAGAAACATGCCAGACAGCGCTGGTTGTTTTGTTGTCTTATTTCTATTCATCTTGTGAAATAAATTTTAAATAAGTATTTTTTTAGCAGAGGACAAAAGGTGGGAGACAAATAATACTTCTTACAAAAGCATTCTCTATAGATCAGTTCCCGCTAAGTCATCTTTCCATTCACAGACCCCATTCATTTTTCCATGTTGATTTTGCCAAAGTGATTAAAAAGCTTTAACAACAATAGAATTACAAGTGTTCTGAGGAAGGGAGAAGCTTTTAGACAGACACAATATGTCTTTTTCAGAGAAAAGTTGGTTACAATCAATTGGCTACAAAGATGACGTGAACATTCAAATCCTCCTGCAATTTCAAAAAGCGTTGATTTAACAAAGGTTTAGGGAACTTAAGTACATTGATCAGGATAGATGCTAGTCCAGGAGAGTTCTGACTACATACGCCAGGCAATGATTTCCTCCAATATTTGCAATAGTGTTCATTTCTTTCTCTAGTATTCCCATTCTGCATGCAACTTCCCTTGATGCTATCATTACTGCAATTAATTGTCCTAAATCTAAAACAGTACTGGAAACAGAATTTAATGTAGACAAATCAGACTTAATTTGCAAGAGATTCACTGCAACATAACCTCTGGTGAAATGTTTACAAGCTGCCTGTAGAGGAGAACTAAAAGCCAGGAGGGATCTCGGAAAGAAGCCTGTAGTAAAAACAAGTTTACTGAACTACATATGCCACGCCATGCCATGCCATGCTATGCTTGTGCTTTTCTGTCTCCAGGGTCTTCAGTCCTACCAAGATTTATAGTATTTGATTTCAATTCTATACACTACACCTTCCATTCAAAAGAAAACAAAAAAGTGGCTTAATCTGCTATAAACTGGCAGGTGTGCAAAATCTAACTGCTACCAGCAGCCTGATGCAAAACCCTGTGTAAGTCTAAGAAAACTTTATCCTTTGTTTGTGAACTTTATCACTAAGATTTGTCTCCTCTTAGGGTTTTACCTCCAGTGTCCTAATACCTGGATGCTCCACCTGTGTATCTGAGACGACATGATTCTCCCCATGACTTTATCTCCATGACTTACTGTAGCAAAACCTAATTCAAAGAAGAAGAGATACAGGTTTATTATAAATTAAGTCAACAGGCATGGTCCCCACAGTATAACTTTCAGAAGCAGAAATCCTAGCTGCTACCAAATGAAATGAAACACCTTGCTGTTTCTAGAAATATCAGAAAAGAACCTTTTCCTGCCTCCTCTTTGCCAAAGCGTACAAGAAGTGAAAAGTATGTCAAAGGCTAACACATTATTACCTTGAGAGGACAAGGTACATTTTTGGCTCTGAGTAAGAGATAGAGCTATTAAAGTAAAATTCTTGGAAAAATTACTTATTTGTAGATGACTCTAGAGAATTCATGGCAAAGGGAGTCTGTGATGATGGGCCCTTGCTGTAGAGGGAAGCTACCCATCAACTCTGAGAACATTCCAGGAATTCTGGTGTTCACTGGATTCACAAAATAGAGACAACACTGCCAGGCACAATATCCTATCTAATATTACTAAAAACTTTAATACAAACATATTCTCTTACAGAAAGAACACAGTGCTCTGGGCACAATGGACAGTACTTAAACAGAGCAGTATACACACACTTTTACAAACATAATGTGGTCTTGCTCCCCAAAAGTTTTGGGATTTTTTTTTTATTAGTATTATTTTTTAACACCAACACAAAACTTAAGTGTTCTGAGAATGAGGAGGACATGGAGAGGTTATTTTTCAGTAGAATTAATAATCTATTTATAAGTTGAATTGGTTTGTTGCTTACGGTTCCTGGACCAGCAAGAAACAGTGAAACTGCTGAGTGATGCTACTAATGGTTTGGCAGGCTCCATGTATAAGAGGGGTACCTGCTTGTACGGAGAATCAGCCTGCTTACTTGCAGGCACAAATTGGGCATCCAGTTAAGGACTTCATTTGGCATCCTAAAAGCTGTGTCTGGCTTTCTGAAATCCTGAGGGTCAGAATTCACCCTATAGATGAATCACAACATTTCTTAGTAGAGAAAGACGACAAACAATGGCCTTAATGAGAGGGAGCACATGAAGGTCAAAAACCACATGGGTCTTAGAGACTCATTTACTGATTTAATCCAGCATTTTGAATTCGCTAAAGCTTGAAAACAGAGATGCTGGAAGCCATTAAAGAAGAATGCTGTGAAAACCAATGTATGAAGCAATTTGAGATGTTCACTGATGACAGCATGTGAGCAACAGAGACCTCCACCCAAATATGTTCCATTTTTACATCATTAGGCTGGATAGAATGAGGAGGTGGCTAAGAGCTGAACACTAATGATCCCAGTAATCTGTAGGCAGAAAGATCCATAATTCTGATGAACTCTGGGAAATTATAAAGAAAGTGGTTATTAGATTATGGCATCCTAGACATCACAGGGAATTTGGGGCTAAACAGTGGGGAAAATGGAAGGAGCAAAGAAAGAAGTGAAAGTCTGAACAAATAAGATGACAAAATTTGGTGCCTAATGGCATCTGATTTCTCAGTATCTGTGGTGGGTTGACCCTCGCTGGATGCCAGGTGCCTACCAAAGCCACTCTATCACTCCCCTTCTCAACTGGACAGGGGAGAGAAAACACAACGAAAAGCTTGTGAGTTGCAATAAGGACAGGGAGAGATCACTCAGCAATTACTGTCGTGGGCAAAACAGGCTCGACTTGGGGAAATCAGTTTAATTTATTACCAGTCAAATCAGAGTAGGATAATAAGAAATAAAAACTAAATCTTAAAACACCTTCCCCCGACCCCTCCCTTCTTTCCAGGCTCAACTTCACTCCCGGGAAGTTTCTCTACCTCCTCCCCCTGAGCGGCGCAGCGGGATGGGGAATGGGGTTTGCGGTCAGTTCATCACACGTTGGCTCTGCCACTCCTTCCTCCTCAGGGGAAGACTCCTCACACTCTTCCCCTGCTCCAGCATGGGGTCCTTCCCATGGGAGACAGTCCTCCATGAACTTCTCCAATGTGGGTCCTTCCCACAGGCTGCAGTTCTTCACGAACTGCTCCAGCAGGGGGTCCCTTCCATGGGGTGCAGTCCTTCAGAAGCAGACTGCTCCAGCATGGGTCTCCCACAGGGTCACAAGTCCTGCCAGCAAACCTGCTCCAGTGTGGGTTCTTCTGTCTCCACAGGTCCACCGGTCCTGCCAGGAGCCTGCTCCAGCGTGGGCTTCCCACAGGGTCACAGCCTCCTTCAGGCATCCTCCTGCTCCGGCGTGGGGTCCTCCACGGGCTGCAGATGGATATCTGCTCCACCGTTAACCTCCATGGGCTGCAGGGGGACAGCCTGCCTCACCATGGTCTTCACCACAGGCTGCAGGGGAATCTCTGCTCCAGTGCCTGGAGCACCTCCTCCCTCTCCTTCTTCACTGACCTTGGTGTTTGCAGAGTCGTTCCTCTCGCATATTCTCACTCCTCTCTCTGGCTGCAATCACACAGGTTCCCCCCCGCCCCACCACCTCTTCTTAAATATGTTATCCCAGAGGCGCTACCACTGTCGCCGATGGGCTTGGCCTCGGCCAGCAGCAGGTCCGTCTTGGAGCTGGCTGGCATTGGCTCTATCAGACATAGAGGAAGCTTCTAGCAGCTTCTCACAGAAGCCGCCCCTGTAGCCCCCCTGCTCCCAAAACCTTGCCATGCAAACCCAATACAGTATCTCCGGAAAGCAATAAGGTTGTGAGCAAATCCTATTGAAACCTTGATTATTGCTTTTGCCACTGAGCTCATGTCCCAGTAGGGCATTCTGCTTGAATCAGACTCTAATGTGAGACATTTTAATTGTGATTGCTGGGCCAGCGGGAAATGGTGAGCCTAATGGGCTGGTAATATTTAAGTCAAGTTATTGAAGAAAGAGAACATGCAGAGCAGTGTGGAACACCGAAGATGAAAAGAAGTGACGAGGTAATGAGTTACCCGGGGTCAAAGAGGAAGAAAGTTGCTGGTAGAAGCTGGGTAAACACACCTTGGAAAGGAGGGTGACTTACTGCTTTTGGGTTGTTGTTTTTTTTTAAATATATTTCCCCAATCTGTTGGTGTTGTGACCTAAGCTATCTCAGTTTAAGTTCAGAGTGATTTTTCGGCTTCAGTTTAGTTTCCTTATAGAGGCATATATCTAGCAGAATCCACAACTAAATTCACCTTAAGTAGAGAACAGTGCAAAAATGACTGAGAATCGCTGAGGTGCAAAGGGACCTCTGGAGGTTGTCTAATACAACATCTCTGCTCAAAGCAGGGGCAGCTAGAGCAGGTGGGTCCAGTAAGACTTTTAGTAACTCCAAGGATGGAGGGTCCTCAACCTCCCTGGGCAACTTGTTCCAGTGTTCGGTCACCTGTACAGTAAAAAACGTTTTCTTTTACGTTTAAATGGAATCTTCTGTATTTCAGTTTGTGCCCATTACCTCTTGTCCTTTCATTGGGCACTACAGAGAAGAGTTTGGCTCTGTCTTCTTTACCCCTGCCTCATCAGGTATTTATACACATTGAAAAGACTTGCCCTGAGTCCTCTCTTGTCTAGGGTGAACAGTCCCAGCTCTCTCAACCTCTCCTCATATGTCAGATGCTCCAGTACTTTAATCATCTCCATGGCCCTTTGCTGGACCCACTCCAGTATGTCCACATTTCTCTTGTGCTGGGGAGCCCAGAACTGGACCCAGAACTCCAGATAGGTGTCACCAGGACTGAGTGGAAAGAAGGATCATCATCTTTGACCTACTGGTTATGCTCTACCTAGTGCAGCCCAGGAGGCTGTTGACCTTCTTTGCTGCAAGGGTGCACTGCTGGCTCTTGGTCAACTTGTCCCAGTCAAAATCCCTTCAAATCTGCTTTCCAACTGATTGACTCTCAGCCTGTCCTGGTGCATGGTGCTGTTTCTCCCCAGGGGCAGGAATTGGCATGTCCCTTTGTTGAACTTTATGAGGTTCTTTTTGGCCCGTTTCCCCAGCCTGTTGAGGTTCCTCTGAATGGCAGCACACCCATCTGGACTATCAACCACTCCTCCCAAATCTGTATCAGTTGCAGTCCTGCTGAGGATGCCCTTTGTTGCATGAATGGGATCATTAATGAAGATGTTAAACAGTGTTGGCCCTAGTATCTTTCCCTAGGGTACACCACTAGTGTCTAGCCTCCAGCTGCTGATCACAACCCAGCAGTTCAGACAGTTTTCAGTCCACCTCACTGTCTACTCATCTAGCCTGTACTTCTTGAGTTTGTCTATGAGGATGTTATGGAAAACACTATCAAAAGACTTACTGAAGACAAGGATAAACAACATTAACTGTTCTCCTCGCATCCACGGAACGAATCATCTCATTGTAGAAGGCCATCAGGTTGCTTAAGCATGACTTCCCCTTCATAAATCTATGCTGACTACTCCCCACTATCTTGCTGTCCATCATATGTTTGGATATGGTTTCCAGGATTATTTGCTCCATGACCTTCTCAGGGACTGAGATGAGGCTCACTGGCCTATAGTTCCCTGGATCCTCCATGTCCTTATTGACGATACCGGCAACATTTGCTTTCTTCCAGTCTTCAGGAACCTCCCCCAGTCTCCATGATCTTTCATGTATTATTGAAAGTGGCCTCACAGTGACATTGGCCAGCTCCCTCAGCACTCATGGGTACATCCCATCAGGCCCCATGGACTTGTGTATGTTCCCCAAGATGATCCTTCTTCACAGAGGGCAAGTCCCCCTTGCTCCAGACTTTCCTACTGGTCTCAGAGATCTGGGATTTCTCGAGGCAAATCTTACCAGTAAGGACTGAAGCAAAGGCAGCATTCACTACCTGGGCCTTCTCCATATCTTTTGTCATCAGGTCCCCCGCCTCATTCAGCCATGGGCCCACATTTTCCCTCATCTTTCTTTTGCACCTGATATACCTGTAGAACCTCTCCTAGTTGCCCTTCACATCCTTTACCAGATTCAGTAGGTGGTATTTGGCTTTCCTAACCCCATCTCTATATTCTTCCTGGGTCACCTGTACCTGCTTCCACCTCTTATATTCTTCCTTTTTATGTCTGAGTCAGAAGATCCTTATTCATCCATACCAGCCTCCTGGCACCCTTGCTTGACTTCCTGCATGTTTGGATGGACCAATCTCAAGCTTGCAGAGATGATTCTTGAAAATCAGCTCTCTTGGACCCTTGGATAATGCACTCCAGAAAACTCCTGGATTGCTTTTGCCTTGCTGTGTTGTCCCTCCAGCAGATATCAGAGTGACTAAAGTCCCTCACGAGGACCAGGGCTTGCAAACATGATGATTCTTCCACCCATCTGAAGAGGACCTCATCTACTACTTCCTCGTGATCATGCAAGTCAGTAGCAGACACCCACCACAATGTCACCTGCATTGTTCTGCCCTCCAGTCCTGATCCACAAGTTCTCAGCTGGCTTTGTCCATCCCTAGGCATAGCTCTGTGTGTTCTTGCTGCTCTCCCACATATAAATAAAAGATAACTCGTGTCCTTGCTGTCTGGACCTGTCCTTATAAAAGAGCCTGTATCCAGCCATGGCAGCGCTCCAGTTGTGAGAGTTATCCCACCACATCTCTGTGATCCCAAAGGAGATCACTGACCTATAACTGCATGTAGACCTGTAATTCTTCCTGTTCATTGCCCTGGCTGTGTGTGTTAATGTAGAGGCATTTCAGACAGGCACACAGTTGTGCTGATTTTCAAGATAAGGTACAAGTGCTTTGCCCCTCATGCTGTCCTGTAGGCACTTCCTTATTTGTGTGCATGCACTTGGGGTGAGCCTCCTTAGATTCTGTTTTGTTGGTTTCAAAAGGTCTGTCTTGTCCACATCTCCCTCCACCCTTTCCTTACCAGCCTGGATGGCCACTTCCTCACTTGATTGAGGGTCATCCTGACTCTCCCCTGTCATTCCTAGCTTAAAGCTCTCCTCACCAGGTTGGCCAGCCTGTTGGCGAGGATGCTTTTGCCCCATTTAGGTGGGTCCTGCCTCTTCCTATCT
Source organism: Balaeniceps rex (assembly GCA_013401315.1). Taxonomy (NCBI): domain Eukaryota; kingdom Metazoa; phylum Chordata; class Aves; order Pelecaniformes; family Balaenicipitidae; genus Balaeniceps; species Balaeniceps rex. The sequence continues at coordinate 37,040 of VYZW01060326.1, forward strand.
GTCCTTGATCCTCAAAGAGGGTCCCATTGCAGCTTTTCTTTTCATGCTCCAATTACCATCCCTTCTTCAGGACAGCAAATGAGACAGAACTATTGCAGTAAATCAGCAAAGGAAGACTCAGCCTATTACATTTGCAGAGAAGACTATGAGGGGAGCAGGGTGACTATGTTGTGTCAACAGTCCAACCTGGTTACATCAAAATATCTCACCGGGTTTCTCCACTATTCTGTCTTAAATATATCTTTCCCACTGACGATGGCAAAGATGGCTCCAAAAAGCAACATCCCAACTAAATTTTAAAAAATCCTTCATATTTTTCAGGATTTTCAATCTGAGTTGCTCACAAACTGTTACAAGACCTAAATTTGTACAGCAGCAACATAAGAGGAGCTAGCATGATATACTACAACAAAGAAACCTTTTTCCACATTAACTATCCCAGCTGATGAGAAGGAAATGCATACTTGTCAGAAGCTAGGCAGAAATTGCCATCAACATACTGAAGAGATTTATTGCAAATTTTAGAAAAAATTCACATTTTTCCAGGGGCAAGTTTAATAGCATGTGTAAGCTGAGATGCACATTTATAGCCCTCCTTTTCCTCTCTCATTATAGTGCACACCCTCCTGCCTGTGAACAAAGATCTCTGTAAGGTAAGAGTCACAACAGGTGGTAAACACTCCAACATTTAAGGGCTTGTTTAGATGGTAAATGGAACCAATCCAATTAAATCAGTTGTAAATCACACCCTTAGCATTTCAGCAGTAGTTAGTATGAGACAGATTTCAGAGCCATTTCAGTATAGCTTAATGTGATTTCTTTTATCAGCTTAAATTACATCAAAACCAGGGTCTACAAATAGACCTTAATCAAAATATTATGAATTAGAATGCAGTTATTTCCTTTGGTTCTAGTTACCATGTAGACTAATCCTAAGACTCTATAAACATATGCATACGCACACAGAACACAGAACACTCACTGGTTCAGTGGGAAGACAGATTACAAATTACTCAGTGCTGCCAATTACTGAACAAGCAGGAAAAAAAAATCTGCAAATAGAAGTAAAGCAGAATGCTTCACAAAATGTGTGCCATTTCTTTTATTTGATAAATGTCATAACTGATACTGTATAGCATCTTAGCAAGAGAACCAGTGAACATCCTGTAATACTAGATATTGGAAAATATGTAAGAATATATAACATATAGGAAAGAAATTCTCATTACAGCACTTTGTTAAATATTTAGCAAATATTCTCAGAGGAGACCTGTGTCAGCTTGAGGTACATATCAGCAAATGGCAAATGAAGGAGTTTTTATGCTGATATATTGACATGATTGCTCAGGAATACTGAAAACAAGTTTCTGCAGGACCCCCTAAAACAAATCAGTGCTACTATATACACAACCCCCTGTTAAGTTTTCTACCAACATTTCTGTGGTCATGTTAAACCAGTGCAAATGTGCAAGAGCAAGCAAATCTTTAACCCTGCATATTCTGCAGAAAGTTTTCAAATAATTTCCTGTGAGGATTCAACAGAAAATTTTGACCCGCTAAGCTCATTCAGTCAGGGAAGAAAAACCGTGCCACGTGACCAATAACAAACAGGCAGCATGGCTTGAATTACCAATATTGAACACCTCCACAAACCACAGAGTAATTTACAACATGTCATTCAGCTGCAAAGACTTTTGAGGAAACTGCAGCCAACTGGGAGATGTTGCGTAAAGAGACATGTAGGCAAGATTCAAATAAGCAATCGATTCAGCTTTAATACATGCACAGCTAATGCAGCATCTAGATTGCTTCCACTCTCCTGTGGGCAAGTGGGACTGTTTTCCATGGAATGCATACAGCCTACGCTCTGGTACGGAGCAGCTTTCTGGATCAGGGAATCCTATGCAATGCTCTGCAGGGGGGTATGGCCAATAAATAAATACATCTTTGCAAAATTAGCATCACTGGCCTCCACTCGGAATCCAGTCCTCAAGGTATAAAATACTGCAGTCACAGTCAGGATGACTCCAGGTAGATGCCATATCCACTATGTCCCAGGGGTTAAATGTGAATGTCTGGGTGAGTTTTTGCCACCTCATAATGACCTTGTATTGTCAGATGCTGGCTCAGCACCAAAAGACATGGAAAGGGATGTGATTACTCTCTGCAAATATACCAAAGGAGGAAGTATATGAGGGAAGAAAAGAAGAATGTAAAGACAACGTTGGCACAGCAACAGGGAGAAGTCAGCCAGAATATGTTTAGATATTAGGAAAAAAGGTCATAAGCCTCAAGAAAAATCTCAGTGACTCTGAGGCAGATTTTGCATAAAAATAACAAGGGAAAAAAAAACTTTTCTTGTTTTTAACATGGAATTTCATCAGTTGATACCAAACATAATACACTGTAGTTACTTGTGACAGGAGGGGACAGGCCTGGGAAGGTCCCTCTACTCCTGCCAAAACTTATATACATAGATAGACAGACAGAGATACAGGTTTGTTATATATAGCAAGGTGAGCCTCAGAAGAGTAAGATCACAAAGGGAAATTTATTTTCTCAAGGGAAAAAAACAAACCAGCAGTGAGCAGCTAACCTAAGCAACTGCGTTATAACGTTGGCCATTGCAGTTATAACTGCGTTATAACGTTGGCCATTGCTTTTTCAAAACATTGGCATGCTGTTGTCATGCAGCTATTATGAAGAAATCACACTGTGAAGCAAGAAGCCTTCCTGCAAACCAGGATGGGAAGCACAGAATCAGCTGCAGTTTTTTCACTGCAGGGGTTTCTCTAAAGAAAAAAAAAAAAAAAATCCGATCATTGGTTTTGCCACGCACTAAGAAAAATTCAGTTTGCAAACAATGAACATCCTTTGTGTTCAGCGTTGGCAAAGCAATTGATTCTAGTTTGAGATTGGACCTGTGCCACTGCAAAAGCAGCTCGTCTTTTCTGTTCTGAAAAGTACCATAATGAAGAGCTTCAACAGAGGGGATTTTTATCATTAGACTCGGGCTCTGTTTTCTTTCAATTTCTCTCACTTCACAAAACAAAATGTATGGAAACCACCATTCCAGCATATTGACAAATAAAGTAACTCTGAGATACTGCAGAAAATGTTAGGACTTAATATATAACAAACAAATAACTTCCAATATGCTGTTATCTTCCTCCTTAACGGGGTTTTCCCTGCTTTCTCCACCAACGTTCAGGAACACATTATGAGAATATGGCTTTCCATTGCATGAATACAAATGTTGATGCAAAAATTTGACTCTCTTAAAAGAAATAATCTCTTTTTTAATTAGAAGATTCAATGGATATTGCTTTTAACAGGTCTCAGTATGCATGCTATACACTTGATGGAATAACACAGAAAACCCCACATAATAATCAGGCAAGAAATGGGGTCACATAAATGGAAAACATGCTTAGCGTGCTAGAGAGCCTTTTTTTGAACCTTTACGTGTTCAAGCGCTCACTCTCTCTCTCAAAGGAGAGACCTTTTTATGTCCAAGCAAGCAGGACAAGTCCACTTGGAAAAACTCTGGCCTTCAAATGGCATCCTTATGATAAAGTATGAGTAATTCCCTATAAAAATAGGGACCTTGCTACTAGTTTCTGAACCCAAAAGCTTCTTTTTTCCTAACTGCGTCAGCGTGTCTAATAAGATTTCACTTCTCCCTGTGAACCTTGCATCTCTCATATCCTCAGACCATCTTGACTAGAACAAGCCCACTGCATTAAAAAAGACTCACAGCCTTAAAACTTGACAGACGTTTCTTTTTAACACCTTTTTATACAAAAGCAATAACAGCAGGTAGTAAACCAACACTGCCACACAGCATGGTGTAGGAAGGAAGTGCTATAAACCCTATCACAATTATTTCAGTGAAAGACAAGTCCATCATTAGTGCTGTATTGATCAATCTCCCCCTCCCATCTCCACTGTTTGGAAATTCATTCACATTATTATTGCTGTTCCAGACAGTATTATTATAACAGACCTGCATTATACAATAAGAGGCTTTGGTATAATTGACATCTGAAGCACCAGGGAGCTTGAATGTTTGCTACTGGTTAGAATGTGGTCTCCAGAGGGAGACTTTCCTTCTCACAAAAGGGGCTATCACATAGTCATTGCAGTATGTAAATCAAATCCTCAGTGACTGCTGTTCTTTCATTACTTGTCTGTGACCTAGAACTAAATCTTTGCAACACTGATTATCCACCTCTGGAACCCACAACAATACACTGCAATGAACCAATACCTGCAAGTGGGGTAAAGCAAATGCCCTACCTGGGTTAAAACAACAGGAACCTGTTTATTTTTTAGCCTTGTTAAATAGGAAATCAAAATATAATCCCACTGTTTGGACCCTAGGTGCTGCAGAAAATCTCTGGTTTCCACGTATAGCTGGGCACAGGCCAGACACAGGAAGCACAGGTAGATTTAAAGCATCCATTCCCCCCACCCCTCAACCAAATTAAGCTTTTGCCAGAGGTGGTCATTAAGAGACCCACGTGTTGCACATTAAAAACCATGTCAAAATAAAAGACAGCAATTTACATAAGGTTTCTGCTACAAGAGCAACAGGGTGCGGTGTGAAAGCCCTTGTACGCCTGGGACCTCAGTCTGGCAGGAGGCTGAACACAGGAGCTGATGCAGGCAAGTGCACATACAGCCCTACTGAACACCATCCCCCACTGGCGGCTATGAACCGAACAAGGTGCATGAGCAAAATCAGGCCCCCGGACAACACATTAGAAAGACCAATTTTCAATGTCTGTCCAGGGCCAGCTCCCATCAGCGGTAATGATTTATAAGGGGGAATTAAGCCCACAGTGCTGTCCTCTACATTTGTCATAACATGGGGGAATTCTGCTGCATACCCCAAAATCAACATAATTCACCAAGTTCATACTCTGCAAGAGCAGGCCTGAGGAGGAATTCAACCTACGCACCATTTGCATGGCTTCACAAGCCCAAAGGCCTCCAGATCACTCATTTAAATGGTGTCTCCCTGCTCCCATCAGGCTCCCTGGGTGACTGTCAGCTCCCCACCCCACCCATACCAGCCATGTGGGGCACAGCCAAACAGCAATACATGGCTTCATTCCCTGTTGCTATCATGGCTTCAAGGAAATGCTACAAGCTGGCAGAGGTCACAACCACTTGTTCTTAAGCCAGGACCTGAAACAGCTCTGCCAATACCAGAACTGAGGAGAAGGAAGAAGAGGGCAAGGGGGAAGGCTGAGCAAACGACTGCAGCTGCCTTAGAGGTAGCCAGCCCTCGAACCCAATGACGGGTAGCTTTGCTCAGGACACCCAAGGGAATGTGAGGTCCTGCACCCTCACACCAGCCACTTCCAGCAAGGTACACTCATAAGTTCATGTGGCAGGAGAAAGATCACGCTACTGTGTCCACAGCCTGCTCCCCTCCCTAAAAAGGCTACTTTCACCCTTCCCTCAACTAGGCAGAAATGAAACGATTCTGCAGCATGGACCAGTGCCTCTTCCCCATGCCAAACTGCATTCAAAGCCTGATACCATGCTAGTGGCTTGTTGCCGCTTGGTTTTGATTTGCTGGGCTGGGGTGGGTGATGAAGCAAGAGGAGCAACTTCTTGACCTGGTATTGAATGTGCATCCTTACAGTCAAATGAAACCCTGGTGCTTTGTGAGCAGTGAGTCAGGGAAAGGCAGGAAAGGGCTGCTTGCCATCCTGTTAGGGATGGATGTCTCTGATTAAATAGGCAGGGAAGCAAGAGTTGTTGGAATAGAGGCCAAATCCAGGAGAAACAGGACAAGTTTGCTGCTTGCATGCGAGCAGGGCACATGGATCTAATTCTACCCACAAGCCAGCAGTGACCTAGCTAGTCCTGCACTTAAAAAAGAGGGAAGGTGAAGTTCACTTAGGCAGAGGTGAGAGACCAAAAGGCCTGGCTGCTGCAAGGAAGGTACTGGGCTCAGTTTTGCCAGTCACTGCCAATCCCCTTGGCTCCCTCTGACAACAGTGGAAGATACAGGCGTACACTGAACTGAGTAGATGATCCAGCAACCCCCACACACCAAGGCAACAGTGCCAACATTTGTTTTCAATATTCAGGGAAGCCAAGCAAATAAGTCTTAGCATTTAGTACTGAAACAAAACAACAGAAGTCATGGCCCTGAAACCTCACTGGTGCTCTCCTGCAATTATTTCAAACAAGACCCATCTTATTCTCCTGTATTTGTACTCAGCAGGGGGAGGTGAACTTATCTGCTGCCTGTGATGTCAGCTTAAGAGCTCTGCTTAGGACACCGTCATAATTCTTGTCTTTCTTTTTTGCTAATGGTTGCATACCTTTGATTAAAACCTGCATGGTGCATTAAAGGCTAAAACAGATGATGAATGCCACGTAGTACTTTGCATTAGATCAGAGTTGATTAGAATTTTTGATGATCCAGCAGCTAGAGGAGGAAACTGCATGAGCAGTGAAAATATTCAGCTGTTACTGTTGTAGGAGGCAGTGGCTTTTGTTTGACACAAGATACAAAACAGTAACTAAATGGACCATGTACTCTCTTGGTCAATGAATGGCTTTATACCACAAAAGAGCTCTGTAAAGAAAAGCTGGTGAATTAATCAGTCCAAATATTTGTAACACTTCTTGCTTGTTTTCAAGTGGGCAGCCCTCCCCCACCAACAGTTTTGGAGCTGGATGCTAGTTAGTTTGTTTTTCATCACTGCAAATATAACAGTCAAGTATTTTAAACAAATAAGCAACCAACAAAGCAGTGTAGTAAAAGTTAAAGATACTGACCCAAGTGAATATCACACCAGCATCCAGACAGATATCTTTAATAATCTCTGCCAGCACAACAGTTAAGCAAAACACTATTGCTGCTCTGGGTGAAAAGATTTAGTTAAACAGGACAGACAAGTTGCAGAGGAGGAAGCTGCCTGATTAAACATATTAGCAGCAGAAAGCTGGCAGTATGAGCAGACCAAACTTGCAGCAGAGGGAGGTTCACTTTCTAAGGTCATCCAAAATTTGGTAGAAGAGTGCATGGAACAAGTGCATTGAATAGAAACAGAAGGAAAGAGCCGGAAATGACTGAGGAGACATGGAAGAGAGAAAAGAAAGCGGGGGGAGCAAACTGGTTTTATGATGTTGTCTCCAAACAAGGAGAGTGGATTTTATGTTCTCTTTGGTGGTCTTATTAACTTAAACAAAGAACATCAGGATTTTTTTATATGTAGCTTTTAAAGATCCCTTCCTCCATAAGACAATTTTCAAAGAAAGGCAGTTAATGCAGCTATTTTGCAAGACTGGGCACAAGTTATTAGTTCACTATTTGTAAAAATGCTGCTAAGTATGATCAATTACCTTTCTAGTCCAACTGAGTTTCAGTAACCTTTCCAGCACAGTACACTGATGTTGCAATAGTTTATTTTGCAGTTAATGCCCTGCATATACACTGCTAAGCTAGATCATGACACTAGGATCAATGGATGGCTAAGTTTACAGAGCTGAAGAGAATTTAAATCCAGCACCTCCCCACTTCCACTACAGCTTTAGAGTGGAGTCAGATGCAGGAACATATCATTTTGAAGAAGTATCTATACCTTCAGGTTGACAGGCCGGCTATTCTAGTGTTCAAGTTAGAGTTACATTTAAAATCAGTTATATGTATGTAAATCTGGAATAAACCACCAGATCTCCTCTTAGATTCAAGAAGGGAGAGCTGGGTATAAAGTACACTTTGAGAAGCCCAGAAGTAGTAGAGGAAAGCCACAAGGCCACAAAGTATAATCTCTTCTATCAGTATCACATAAAGTGCCACTTCCACAGCTGCAAGAAAGCTGAAGGTTGCTCTTGCCCCCGGCTTCCCCAGGATGTGGGTTCCAGAGATCTGAACCCTCCTGGACAAATGCCCTGCTCACCATGCAGAGAGCTATAAGTCCTTTCTCAAGCAAGCTCTTGTTTGAATCCCATACAGAGGATGCTGACCAGACAGCAGTGCCTCTCTCCTGTGTGTACTTCACTAATCTTAGATCCTTGCTTCGATGACTCTCTCTGAGGCAAGAAACTTTCCTTGTGCATCCCATGAAGACTTGGGTGCCCAAAGCAGAAGAAAGCCATCACAAGGCCTACTTATCTTAAATAATCATTCATCACATTGCAGAATGTCCTGTCGTGTCTAGGCCAGTGTGAGCTGGGAGATCTCCTGTCAGAGTGCATCATTACTGCTATCCAGATATGCTTTTCCTAAGGTAGGCTGCTGTAATCAGCAAGAAAACACAGCTGCATTTCTAGCTTCAAAGCATACCTAGCGCTATCTCCAAACATGTATCCTTCTCCAGTTTTTGCTACCCACAACTCCGTTGCAGCAGATTACGTGCTTAAGATGCATAAGTGAAAAGGAAGTCATCCGAGAAGGTTGCGGGGGGAGGCAAAGTACTGCAAAGTACATCACAGACATCACTGACAGTTTCGAACAAAACTAGTACGGCAAGCCAAAGAAGTAACTAAATAATCTCTTCTGTTATGGAGATAATGGGTTTTGATTCCCAAAAACTGTATCAAATTTTGTATGTATTTGCACTGTGTTATGATTAAGTGCTCTTTCCCCTTAACGTTTGAAAGGGAACATACTCCAAAGGCACACTAGCTAGATTGCATGGACACATTATAAGTTTCACAATCTTGAGAGCATCCTACTTTGATCTCAGAAGTTGATTGTTGGAGCCCCACAGAGCAAAAAGATAGCACAGGAGGGTCTTTTCACTGATACACACATAAGGAAAAACTTACAAGATTTCTGTGAAATTGCTTTGGTTTAGAATTTTTCTCAAGTGTTTCATTTCAACTATAAATAGAAAATAGAATCTCATGACAAAGATGTAGTTGACATAGTGTGCAATTTATCATCTGTGAGCACATTTCAGAGTACTTGTCTCAAAGCTGACATGCTGTGTGGACTGTGGAATATGACTATTTTAATATATTCCATGACAAATGCAAGCAAAAGTAGCTGGGATGTAAACAATCGACAAAGAAATTTCTCCATTGGCTCTCCTGATCTTGGACTTCTTTGCGATAACAGATAACCTTGTGGAGTCAAAACTGTTCCAGCATGAATGGAAAAGCATTGCTTCTCTGGCTCACTTCCTACCATACTTCTGCCATGACTTGTAAAGACCTATTCCTGGAAGCACACTGTTAAATATATTTGACTTCTTCCCCGCCTATAAAAATACCACAGACATGCAAATAATCATTAACATATATGTAGACAGCCACTGAAGTCAACAAACTAACATAAACAAAACCGGAAGCATCTGATTCCAAGGTTGTCACTCACTTTCACAGTATCTTTCTCCTGGGAACCATTTCTAGCAAGAATGAAACATAATGCTTTACAGTAGGTCGCTTATGCTAAAACACTCATATTCTTCCACGTCTCAGACAGCAGACCCATGGGTGTAAATCCACGTTTACTCCACTAGTAGCAGCACAACTGAAAGAAGCAGCTGCCCTCATCTGCTAAAATCCAATGTAACATGCCAAGGACTGTCAGCGATTTAAGGCTACAGCACCTGGGAGGTGAGGTGCCCAACCTCAGAGAGCGGGTGGTGACTATTACAGGAGAGGGTTCTAGCTTCAGCCCACTTTAATTTTGGCTTCAGTGACTATATGGTACTGAACGCACTTGGATTTTCACTGAGAATTTTTTTTCTTCTTTGTGCTCTAAGAGGCTGCCCATGTGCTGCAAGGGCAAACTCATAACTTTACCATAGATTAATGGTCAAGCAGTTTAAAGGTTGGCCTGTCCCTCTGAGCCACTTTCCAACTCTATTTGCACAGGGATAAATCCAGAGCGATGAGTCTGGCTCCAGCAGAAGTATCTGGATTTGCACAGGGATAACTGATAGCAGACCTCGGCCCATTGTTTTTGTTTTACAATTTTCATGATAAACTAAAGAAACAGCAGACAACAGTTCTTACAAAATAAGACCCTGACCAATATTTGCACGATTTTTGTCTGCTTCCTATAGTACCTGCTTCTCTTACACAAGCAGCACGTACTCCTGCAACTGGTAACAGCAATAGCCTTATACTCGAGTGGACATGCCGCAAGAGGGCAATGAAACACATCGACTGTGTCAGCATCTTATAGATGGAGTTTTTTGGCCCCAAGTCTGGGAGGTGAAAAGCTCCTGTGTTAGCCATAAACACAAATAGCAGCTGCCATGAGGAGACCCGGATCCATTTTAAGACCAGATCGGTCTACACTCCTGCCCAACATTACAAGAAGAGGGTCAGGCTGCAACTTCTCTTCTTGTACTGGTCAAACCTTGCAAAGGTAGTAGCTTCCATAGTCGTAACAGACAAAAATTCGCTGGTGACCTTAGAGTCTAAGGCAAGTACTTCCACTGGAGGAACCTTACCCAAAGGCGTCAACATGCCATCGGCCTCACACTCATTCACACCCCTGCACCTCCATGCAGCTCAGGCGAGAGGGAGATCCAAGATCCAAGTTCTGCGTGAGCCCCACCAGCCAGGAAGTGGCTCGTTCAGATGAATTTGATGTCACCTGGGAGGAAATTATGATGTTCTTTGGCACATGATAAAATGTTATTGAGTAGTTTTCACTCTTCTGGGGTGGTTTTCACTCTTCTGTGTCTATTATTTGCAAATGCTGCTTTTGAAACCCAGTCAGAGGTTAAGAATTGGTTATACATTTTTAGTGCTAGGAGATTATGCATAGAAATGTATGCAATATACCTCTGGTTTCAAGTCACCTTCCAATATTATATAACGTTGAAGAGCGATACGTGGTCATTGATGAACTACAGATCAAAACTGAATCTTGCATTTGTAGGCGACTAATTTTCTAATGACACCATTTAAACATCTTCTTCCAGCACCAGAAACTACTATCTGGTATTTTAAGCACCAGATGCAGGATTTGGGTGTCCTAGGTAAATTCAGATAGGCCTAATCCAGAAGCTAGTTACTTCCATTTATATGGTGAGAGCACTCTGAATCAGCTGCCTATTTTGACAGTCCCTATATTCACAAGGTGTTTGGGTAGAATGTGCACAGGTGTGGCCCGGTCTAAGAACATGTGTCCTACACACATATGTATGACCTATGAGTAGCTGGCTGACAGCTCTTCAGCTCTGTTGGTCTCAGCTCTGGATTATACCAGAACAAGCTCAGAATCATGCCTGCAGCATCCAGGTATCGACAAAGTCTTCCCTGTTTTCCGTGCCACTAATCTGGGGTCTGATCAGGGAAAGTGTTGAAGTCCATGGGAGACAAGGCGATTTCACAACTTTACAGAATCAGCATCTTAATCACATTAAAATATTTCATTAATACAAAGCCAAGGAACAAAGGCAAACATTCACCATAACTAATTAGAGCTTTAAAAAGCAGGTATGCTGTCTGCTAGACAGCACCAGCCAGAGTCACTTTTGTCTTCCAGGCATGATTCAGAAGGTTAGATTAACTTTCAACACTATTATAGTGGCATTAATGATTGATATCTCAAAGACTGGTACCATGGTGGAGTTTGCATGCTTACCAATGAAGGAGCAGAACTCCAACAGGTACAAAAATAAAGTTCAGAAAAGTCTGAGAAAAATAAAGAGTTCAACAAAGTCCGAGCGTGCTTTGGTCTTAACAGAGGGGCTAGGATAAGGCTTCTGTAAAAAGAAGGAAAGTAGTTGGGGCACGTAAAAGGTGAAGAGATTTAAGAAGTAGGGTGGGAGGGGAAGGAGAGAAGAACTGAGACTGGGATTTGGAACAAGCTTCTGTAAACGTTGCTTTAACTATTAATTGAAGAGTAAAGAGCCTATTAAATTCTTATGGAGTATGTGCATGAAAAGCAGTAGCACAAGTCAGATCTGCCCCATGTGGATGTTGTTTATGAAGCAGCCTCCTTGGAAATGTTCCTCAGACTTTTGACAAATGAACTTTCTGTAGGTTGTACATTTGAACACGGAATGCCTATTGTTTCCATCTGCCTTTGGCTTGTACAGTTCCTTGGGGGCTTAATACAGAGACAGACATTTAGTGGAAAGAAGGCTTTATTGAGTGGCAAAAGCACATTCTAGGAGAATGCACTTGCGTGGTGGGGGGGAACGAAACAACAAACCAACCCACAACCAAGCACTGGTTTCTACAGAAATGAAACCATCGCAGAAGAAAAACACTTTTTAAAAAGTGCATACATTTTTCATGGAGTGGGCCTAAAGCATTTATTTATATTTCATCTCTGTATGACATGGTTTTGCTCATCTAATTCCATTTACAACATTACAATTTTTGTTTCAAATGTCTCTGTGCTGAAATGTATTCTCTAAAGTGCCCTGGAGCTGCTGGTATTGTGAATGTTATCTAAATGACTCATTCGAATTTTTAAGGACAACTCAGCTTAGAAATACAGTATTCTGGTTTTCAATTATCTTTATTTTAAAGTTTTTAGTTTGGGGTGCAAAGAAGAAAGACGTTGAACAACACATAGCATTTGAATGGAGTCTCATAATTGCTGCTGTTTTCTACTTTATGGGATGAAGCCAGACATGTGCAAATGGCATGGTTTCTCCTGATATGCACAGGGTGAATCTTGATTGCTTACAGCATTCCTGCAAAGGCCATTTCATGAAAAATACAAATCTCTCTCTCTCTCTGATCAGGAAGCAAAAGACAACTATCAAACACTGCTGCTTATATGATGTCTGTTTCTATTGTGCTGCTGCACATTCTATAAATAGCAGAACTTCGACTTAGCATTTCATGCACACATTATCTTTGCACACCTGCATATACCTGTACGGTGAAATTCTAGCTCTAGTGAAATGGAAGTTTTCTTAAAATCCGTATCATACCATAATATTATACACACAAATATTCATAAATACTTCCCTGCATATAGAGCAGGTCAGGTTCTGTGTCACGTATATCACAGGGCCCCTGAGGCTGCAAAGCCTATATTTTGAAGGCAGGTTTTGTTATTTTGCTGAAGTAGACCGATTTAAGGGCTAAATTGTATGCTTTTTTGAAAAAAGATTCAAACTCAGGAATACCTCATTGACTTCACTGACATTGAAAAGTCACTGCAGAAATGACACTCCTATAGTACCGGCACACAGCAAGACAGGAATTCATTGGCTATCTAGCTACTTTAACTACAAGAAGAACACTCTAAGTGAGTTATCTTTTCTTTCCCACTGGTTGTTTCTGTACAGAGCCAGAAAGCTAATCGAAGGGGATACCTTTTCAGATGGCACAGATACTTAGTTGAGATCAGTCTACAGGGTTGCATGTTTTTACATATGGAAATGCACAATCTGAACTGTATTTGTTGACTGGTCTCTGCAAATAAACTAAAGCAAGCTGGACTTCTGCTCAACAGAGATTAAGCTTTTCTCAGGCTGCCAGGACAAGCCCTCTGAAGGAGTCAGGCCATTTTTCAGAACTGAATAGCATGCATTCCTAAATAACCGCCCCAGCCTTAACCAATCAGACAGCATATAGATATCATTCCCTAAAAATTAAGGACAAAAAGGATACCAGATGCACCTACTGTGTATTCACAGACCATTAACTTTAACAAAAACATCCTAGTTGATGCCCGAAGACTTTAGTGAGGGAAAAGCACTTCTGTGCTTAGAAAACTATCTGCCACAGACACAGGGTTGGCAAGAGCTGAGGAAGCCCTGCAATGGCAAGGAATTAGTCATGTGAGATATACACAAATGATCCTAGCAGAGGAACCACACCTCATGCTATATGAGGTGAAAGATTCACAGAGTCTGCCAACCTGACCCAGGGAGAATTCCCTCCCAAACCAACTAAGGCAATCCGTAATCACTCTCTGTACCACCTACAAAGAGATCTCCTGCTGCGGCCAATCTCTAATGCTGCAGGGGAAAGCAATTAATAACAACGAAAAGAAGCAGCACGCAGAAATCTTTGTTCATTGCGCAAGG
>VYZW01060329.1:6811-27563 GCA_013401315.1 Balaeniceps rex
AAAATGGCAACAACTCTGTTCAAGACAATCTCATTTAAAATTCAGTCCCCTTTTGAAAAGTATCTCACCCTTTTAACTGTCCTGTTTTGTTCATTAGGGACTGAACGCTGTGTCACCCTAATCATAAAGCGTAACTAATTGCTCACAGCCAATTATGTATATTTATAATAGATTGTAAGCCTGATTTAGTTGCATGATTTATATTATTTTGTGAGATATCACATGGAAGCAGTGAGGTACTTCTTGGTAAAGGTACTGTTTAGCAGTTAGACTCATAATGGATCCCATCCTCCTTAATGCCATTACATTCAATGAAAATATTTATATAATATGGTACCATAAGCCATGAATAGGAGCATCAGTGTCTCNTCGAACTAGTTCTTTGCTTTTTTTTTGCTTGTGTTCAAGTGATTTGGCAGTGAGCAAATTTGGACAGTTTTTCCATGTTCTGTATAAAAGCTGTTTTTTAAATGTTACTGATGACTGTGTAGTGTTTAGAGCCAGCTATCTGTCTTGCCAAATTGTTAAAGCTATCATCCCCCTACAGGCTGCTGGTGTGACTACTCAGTATTGCTCGTGGGAGGATACTGCATTTTCCAGTGAACTTCTGTTCAAAAAAAGAGCCTCCAGCTTGGCGATGNAAGAGCCTCCAGCTTGGCGATGGGAGATACTGCTATCTGTCATTCCATTTCCCCCATCAAAGGGTGATCCTGAAATACCAACTCTAAAAGCAAAGTTGCTACGATGAATTTTCCATCTGAGATATGTTAATATTTATGAATGTTCAAAAGTGCTTGTTACTCAAGAGTTCCTCTTGGTCTTCAGATTTATGAGGAAAAAATACTCTTCTCAGTCGAGAGTTGTCGAAAGAGTTTTAGATCTTTTATTGCAGTTCTTTTGTTTTATGGGTCATGGTTCTTGCAGGTAGTTAGTCGGAAGCAAGTTATTTTTATGGTTTCAAACGCAAATATCTAGATTAATCACCATCGGTTTGGGGTATTGTGATTTTTAACTGTGCCAGACAACAAACTAATGTGTACTGTTAATATATGTGTCTTTACTGTATGCTTCATTTCATCCATCTATAAAGAGCATGGGACAATATTTGCTGAGTAAACCTAAAAAGAGATGAGACAAGCTTCTGTCAGGATTAAATGAAACATAGTTCCCTCTGTGTTGGAGCAAGAAGGAGGACCAGATGATCTCTCAAGGTCTGTTCAGTGCTGCAGTCTTTGATTCCCTATTCGTCAAACTATTTTTGGTCTTTAAACAGAAGAGCTTGAAGGTGCAGTTTATAAACACTCAGTGATTAGTCAGCATGCGGATTTTCAGGGCAGGGATTTCATATTCTAACAAGGCTGTTATAGTTTCTGACTGTCATAAAAATATCTCAGGAACTGTTCTTCCTTTTGAAGGGAAGGTGGAAAAGTTGCAACCAGTAGTAGAAAGTTCTCTCTGTATTTGGTGGATTTATTTTTATTCTTCTATAAATAATTTCTGACCTCGAAATTTTGTGAGGCTTAGACAAATATGGAAAAATTAGATCCTCTGAAAGCCCTTAACAGTCCTGTGAATGTTGTTGTGCCAATAGGCAGAACTAGAGATATCTTTAGTATCTCTCATGTTGTAATATTCAAAATAGTTGGTAAACATTGACTGTGTCCACACTACCAAATTTTTCTGAGACGTGCTTTTTAAACAGAGGTCGCTGTGTATGAAAGAAAAAGAATCAGTCAGGCTCTGCAGTCCATTTGAATTGTGTATGGGCAATATACGTAAAAGGGTTCACAGATTGTTCTTTCCGTAACAGCCTGTGGTGCATAAGACCACCATATTCTTTCGCATTAATGCTTTCTCATTTACCATCTGCAAACAAGTAATTGCAAAGGTCAATTTCTTTAGCAAACTTGCTGTTGGGACACTTGTGACACAGAACAACTTCAGCTTGATTTGTATTTATTAACTGATGTATACGGTTTTAAAGTGGAGGGGTTTTACAATATTAGTCACTGATACGCATAAACCTTAGTGAAACAGACTCACTCCCATTGTCTCACTACTGGTGAACTCGTTCATTCAGCTGAATGCTGTAGTGTTTAGTCTCTGTGCAGATTTATGAAAATCAGAAAACTTCTATTCAGTCACCTAAACATGGGCTAGGAGTCAAGCTTCAGGTATCTATTTCTAAAACCCTGACCCTACAGCTGCAGAAACGTGCACTTAGTTTCTTGGCAAGGTTTTACTTTGTCTATGAAATTGAAAATATGTTATTAATAAAATCAGGTTTGGTTGACATTATGACTGGACATTGCTAGCTCACACAAGTGTTCAAGGGCTAAATCATATGCATCCCAGTTGCTGCATTGCTCTCAGACCATCCACTCAGGGTTGTCATTTGTTCTATGGCTATTTGTTTATTTTATCAGAAGATAGGTGTGCGTCAAAAGAAATTAATGCATTCTCTCCAAGGCAGATGTGAACTCTATCGCAGAGTCACAGGATGGCTGAGGTAGGAAGCGACCTCTGAAGATCATCTAGTCCCACCCCTCTGCTCAAAGCTGACTCAGCTAGAGCAAGTTGCCCAAGACTATGTCCAGTTAGGTTTTCAAAATCCCCAACATCAGTAATACCTTTGTAACACTACTAAAAAAGATTTAAAGTGACTGGAAATTTAAGCCAGAAATACAAAGTTAAAACATAAAAAAATTTGACTGCATTTTTGCGTGTGGACATAACCTCTTTTGATCTATGAGCCCAGCTGAGCCTCACTGACTGTATTTGCTTAATTCAGACACTGGATAGTTCTCACCAAAGCTGCTCTTGTCATCTTCATTCACAGAGATATTTGTGATGGCCAGATGCTAAGGAGTTGAAAAACTGCCTTCCCCTCAGCAATTGAAAGGATAGAGCTTCAGAGTGATGTCTCATATGACTAAAATGTTGTTGTTATTAAAAATACAGATTCAAAGAGAATGGTTAGTAGTATTTTAAGAATGGTATACTGGCATGAAAAATTAAAATGATACTGCAATTGTCAAGGGAATGGACCTGAGATAGCTGTGTATGAACCAACTCAGGTGGTTTTATACCATGCCTCAGGGTCTGGGTAGGTAAAGTCAGCCCAAAGGATGTGCCCAGCCGCAGATACGAACACTGTCAGTCACTTCTTGGCTGGACATCTGTAGTGTGAGATAGGTAGGGGTGGTATCTAAGGGAACTGCCACTAATTCAGAGTGCTGCAGCATGTTTCCTCAGCCACAGAGCTATGTTATACTGTACATAGCAGCCCGTCCCATGCTCTGCGGGAGCTGCTTTTAACAATTTGAAGTGGATCTAAGGTCTCAGCCTTTATCTGTAAGGTGTGCTGTGTGGCCTGGGTCCAGGATAGCTAAATGTTTGTTCAGCATTCCAGGCGGAAGACCGTAGCTGACAGGTCCTTTCCTCTGGCATTACAGAGCCCTCTGCCAGAGCTCTAACACATGTCTGGCTAGAGTAAAATCTTCCAAGGGAAATGCAGTCAAAACCTGTAGGGTGGACTTACCTGTGGACTACTGCTATTACAGATATTACTGTTCGCTTATACTGGAAAGAGCATTTCTTTGTCATTGCCACCTTAAACATGAAACGTCTACAAACTCTCCTCCCAATCCTGTACTGTAGGCTCAGTCTTGCAAGTAAATCAGTCACGCTGCTCCCAGACCTGGAGGCGGTACATCTGCACAGTGCTCCATATGCAGGCATAGCAATTCATTAGTGCTAGCTCAGGTGGCTGTGTGTGCTGTGAACTGCACAGTATAGCTGTGTCCTTGGATGCCATGGTTTCCCGCCCTTATAGGACAGGGTCTTTACTTGCTGCATGGTAAATCCCAATCATGTATACTTGATAATACTATGCTAGTGGGTATTTTAGGCTTTCAAACAAGGAGGCTTTTGTGGTGATTGGTCATGTAGTAGTGAAATACAAAGCATTTATGAAGAGAAAGAAATGACTGGATTTTAGTGAAGAGAACCTTCAAGAGGTATGCCCTGGTACTGCTGCTGATGTTGTTCAGTACACTCTAAATCAGACCAAAGAGAACAATGAGTTCCAAAACAAAAGTAGCAGAAGGGTGGAGAAAAAGAAGTCATTGTTTGATGAGTATAGGCGTGTGTAGATACGGACAAGAGGAAACAGAGTCATAGCTTATCCAACTTCTCATAAATTTTGCATACGTTTGATGCCAGCTAATTTCAGAGGGGTTTGTGAGTGCTGGTATATATCAAATATCAAGTCTGTTTCACATTGTTTAGGGAAGGGTAGTCTTGAAGAGAGCAAAAGGATGGGGAAGACTAGTTCATTAGGGAATGATCACATGGAAGCGGTGGTCACATGGGTTGGTATTGAAGGATACACAAAACAGATTTGTTTTTTCAGATGAGGAGCAAAAGTTTACATCAGTGGAGTATTTCAGAACCTGCCAGCTATGTTCGAGGTGGCTGATCAAAAGGTAACAACAGCTCGTTTCCAAACTGTAACCAACCTACTCATGCGGCTTCTGGCATGCACCAATACCTTTGCAAAAGTGGTGTTGCATCACTGTCTTCCCTGGGAATACGCTTTCCCAATGCTTATCTTGACATCCCTTTGTTTAAGAGCTGTATGTATCTGGGGATAACTTGTACCAAGGCCCCTAATTAATGGCTTTAGATTTAACTGTAAAGAAAGTCCTTTGATTAGAAGAGAATTGGCACTCCCTCTCTTTGTTAAGGTGCAACTGATATGTTCTTTGTTTATCTACCTGAAGAGATTAAACAAAGCATGTACAAGACAAACACATCTTTATTAGGATTTGATACAAAAACCCTTTTCTGAAGCACGATTGCAGCACAGCAGTTTTAATTAGTTTTCACAAATGCTTCCAATTAATACCCACAGTGTTTACTTTTTAGCTATGGAGAAGATTCACTCATAGCAAATAAAAAAAGGAAGTCTGACATAAGTTTTCATGTGCAGCTTAGCAAAAAGACTGAGAGTAACTTCTTGTGAGTTGGTGGTCTTCTTGGGTTTCAGAGGGTTATTTCCTTTTGCTGTGTAGTAGGTTTGGGTTTTTTGTTCTTCTGGATGGTCTAACAGAGGAAAAAAACATCTGCCGAGTTTTTAGAAGAGATGTTTTTAAACCTACTAGCTCTCTGTGTTTTAATTGTTTTAATCACCCTGATTTGTCTGTGGTGAAAGGCAGGAACATTGACTAGTGTCCAGTTTGCAGTATTTGAACTGTGACCACTTCTTGTTTACCTCCTCAAGCATTTTGTCTTTCTATGTTTATGACATTTACTGGAGTTTCTTATTTTCCTCATTCGAGTTCCCTAATTGGAATTGCAGCATGTGGTTCAGGTTCCTATTCTTCATGTGAGCTGCAAATGTAGCTCTGGTAGCAAACCCTGCCAGTTTCTTTGACAACAGCTTTGCAAATAGCTGTTCTGATGAGCTTATAAACTTCTTCAGTGGAAATATTGTGCAGAATGCAAGTGGTCAAGGACTGTATAAAGCTGGGTCACTTTGCTATCCAATGGCAAAGATTTGCATGACAATAAATTAGATGTAATTATACCCCAACTTTAGTAAGCAGATGTGTTGTTGTATAGCTTTTTTTGTGCTTTATAGATTGAAGTAGCTGCTAGCCAGTGCTAGTAGAGCAGTGAACACCAAGGCAGCACTCTCCTTTGTTCTGGTCAGATGAAATGTAACCTGCTGGTTCATGTTATGGATGGTGACAGTCTTGGGATCAAGGCAGAGTCCACAATGTCCATGTTATTTTGATCTATCTCGCCTTCTCACAGTGTGGTACGGTGGCTATAACTGTAATCTCACGCTGGTGACAGAGAGTGAGAACCTGGGAAAATGCATCAGGCTGGCTGGCTGGCTGTGTGACGTTCATATAAGTTTATTAGTCTGACTCACAAAACATCACAGAAGTTTTATGTTAACTTGCAGTTTGTTTAGGCCGCTTAACTCTTTCCAACATAGGCAGCATGGCCACATTTGCTATGTAGAGTACAATTTACACATTTGTAACTTCTCATATCAGGGCATATTTAGGAAGGGGGGTGATGTGAGGCCCTTGAAGATGGAAGTCACATGCCTTGAGGAGCTTTTTGCTCTTCAGCTTTCTGCGACACCCAGTCTGAGGCTTTTCGAGCTTTGGAAAGATCACCAAAACTTCTATGGAATAAATGCTGCTCAGGTTTTTAAAGATTTGGATATTAATTATAAGTCCGAGTTTACTACCTTCTGGAGCAATCTCCTCCTGCGACATAATAACAAGAATATAGCTATATAATAACCCTCTAAGGTTAACTAAGATGAATGCCATCTAGGAAAATGAGATCATTACCCAATCTGAAGTTGTCAAGTGGTTTTCAGTGCAACATATTGCAATATGCAGGCAAGGTAGAAATTTAATTTTCATAGTTGGAGAGAATTCAATCATGGAATTTCATTATGAAGTTTAGCTGTGCAAGAAGCATTCTTTTGAAGATGCTAAAAGGTTTAAATCTGAGAAGTCAGTAACTATTCTGAAAAATATGGATATACTGCAAATCAAATTGCAAATCATTGCAAATCAAAATCAAGTCCAAGGAAATTAGCCTGTGCAAAATCATTATTCACAATGAAAGGTCAAACGGTATACTGGAAGAATTAGATAGGAGGTGATAGTTTCAAGCCTTTGACTCTCTATAATAAATGGAGTCTGGTAGGTTTATGGTGCTACAGACCACACGACGGCTAGCTAAGTGAGATACAGACAGTACTTGGTGCTAACAGTCCTTCGTAGAAAGATCTCCTGGAAAAGACCTTAAAATTCCCAAGCAATATTTTATATAAATGTCAGGATTCAGAACTATAATGCATATGAGAAATAATGACGTCAGTAAAAATTATGCTGGGAGCTCTTAATGAAGTCACTTAAATTTCCTGCATTTATTGAAAAAATGAAGCTATCTGAAAAATGTGGTAGGGGAGGGCCTGGATACAAATGCCTGTGTGCACAGTTTTCCACATGAACACAGTTAGACACATCCTGAGTTGTACTTACTGGGCAGTGACTGATGGGTGCTGAGAGTCTCTCTGCTTTGACCACAGGTGTTAAAGCGTTGCTTTAGAAGGTAAATTTTGAAGTAAAGAGCTGAAATTAAATGACAAAAAATAATGAGAAAGGAAACAAACTAAAATTAATGTAATCTTTACCAGAACACAAACATTGAACAAACCTGTTGTAATATATCTAAATATTAGTAAGAGAAACTGTAATTCAAGAATATTCTTCTGGACTCTGGTTTGCCTAATACTCAATGAAAAAAATGTAAGCTAGAAGCTATTTAAATGTTTTTGTTAAATTTAGGCATTGTCTTCACCTATGGAAATTTTCTTTAGTGGCATCTCCCGAGATCTAAGTCATTTCAGTGCCCAGTTTGTGCTTTTGATTTCAGTCCATTTTCTGTGACCGTTATCCTTAGCATCTCACAAGCTACTGTGCTCGGCAGTGTTGGGTATTGATGCGTGACCGATTCGGAGAGAGGATTGCTGCCTGCTGAATCCCAGGCAGCAGGTCCAGCAGTACCGTGCGTTTCCTCCTGTGTTTCTCAGCTGGCGCCAACCAGCTCTGCATCTGCTGAGAAGATAAGCACTTAAACTGGTAGCCCAGACTGCTGCCTGTAGTCTGGAGCAGGTACTGTCCTTCCCTGGCAGTTCCAGCCATCTGTGGTGTAAAGCAGAAACCTGGAGCAGCCCACTCACCTGAGCCTCCGCCTGCTCACTTGGGTGTAATTCCAGGAGAGAGTGCTGGAGTCGGTGGAATTCTGTTGTATCTTAGCACAGTGAAAAGACACTTTTACTGCTTATAATGTTAACAAATGTTGACGCTACTGCTGGCTGTTTCTGGGAAACAGGAAAGGCAAAGCTGGTGTGTACAGTTCCTCTATGCACATGTTTTATGCAAGCAAGGCTTCCATCCTGCTGGGAGGCATACTAATAGCCAGATTAACATACTTCAGTTTTAAAATAACATACTCCCAATTAAGCAGGATTTAACCAAATCTTTCCCAGACTACGTTAGGATGCCAGTAACAATACTGTTCCTGTATTGTGAATTGAAAAGGTATTACGAATTTTAGTTTCAAGTTACTGCCTGGGTTATGTTTAATGCCTCGCCTTTTTTTAGAAAACATAAGGGTTGCTGCTACTGTCCCTCACGTGTTTCTGATACAAAAAGGCAGGACATGAACAATAATTGTAATATAACAATTAAAACTCAAACATTTCTTTAAAACTAATGGATAGATTGTGATTAGATGCCTACAGAGAAATTTTCTGTAACAGCTGATGAAACGCTTGGAGTAATTTGTTGCATGCTGTTATATTTCATCTAAAGATACAAATTGTATGCTATTGTATTCTTTTAATACTTGGAGTTTGGGATTTTTAGGAAGCAGTGGATGATACACTATTATAATAAGCAGTCCTTCACTTGGAGACCATATATGCTGGATTTAGAGGTTTTCCACAGCTACCAAATGGCATGGTCCCAGCACTGTCCCTAGGGAGCAATCAAATATGCTGGGAAAGAAGCAAGCCAGAATCTGTTGCTTTAATTTGAAAATGTACATAGTGGATTCTTCCAAAAAAACAGTTTCTGTCTTTAGATAGAAACAAATCCTACAGCTTGTATGGTATTCAAACCAAATTATTTCTGATTTGAATGGGTGCTTTACAGGAGTAAGAACTGTTTGGATTTTGTCCCTATTTTTAGGAAGTTTCAAAAAGGAGAAGTTGTAACTTCCAAGTTATTCAAATGCTGTGATTTAAAACCCTTTTAATTTAAACAACACAGTAGATACCTACCAGATTGTCCCAAATGAACTTGGCAGTGGTCTGTGAGGTGACATTCCTCCTAGGATTTAGTGGAAGCGCACATTGAAGGCTCATCTTTGCTTGGTAGATGATGGGATAAGTCCTGCTCCTTCTTTTTATGCCAGCTTAGCAGACTTTGATGGATGTAATACATTGTGTTCATCAGAATTTTTCAAGACTATATGGTATAATACGAGGGCGTGTGAGAGCTGGCTTTTGCAAGGGCTAATTATAACTGGCACTTGCTGCCATCTGTGATGTGGCATTCAGGGCCCGGACATACAACCTTTTTTTCTGAGAAGTTCTCATTGACTTCAGTGGTATCAGTATTTCAGTCTGTAAAATTTTTACTTGCAAGTTGTATTATCCGATCTATTCTTGTTTGCATTGCCAGCAGCGTATTAGCCATTAGAATAATGAACAAAAATTGCTCATATTGGTATAATTTGCCTTTTTTTCTTCTTCTGTCTGTTGACAGAAACATCTTGTGTGAATGCAGCTCTGCTGATTTAAAAACAAGTCCTTTTTGTGAACTAATCCCATCTGTCAAAAAGAGCCCTCCTGCCCAGACAGGCTGTATTTCTCCTTGATGTACTGGGTGCTGTATTGCCATTGCTGTGGTGAATTGCATTCTTCTGCAAGTGGCAGTCCACCTTTGAAAGGAGAAGATAGTAGCGGATCCCACAACATGATCACAGGTAGTCAAGAAATCAGTCTTTCTGACCTGGAATATGGACAGAACATTTTGCATCTGATGTGTAAGAGTTGTCTGGTAAAGTAAGAGTCATTCATTCAAAAGAAGAGCTGGCAACTCTACATTTGGACCAGGTTAAAAAAAAAGCGCCAGAGAAGGTTGTTTTGTTTTCTTAACTGCGGTCTGATTTGTAGAGTGAGATCTCAAAAGGAGAAATAGTGTTATTGCTGTCCTGACTCTCAGGGATGCTCTCACAGTATCACCAGGTTTGGTGCATGCTAGCTACTGTTTTGCTCCCAGGGAAGTAATTCTATGCAATGGGTATAAATTTGGATTTTGATTTCTGATATAAAGTAAGATTTTCTTAAAAACCAATGTGGCATGCAAGGCTAAGTCCCATTTATTAAAAACAAACCCAAACCCCATCTTTTTATGCCCTCTGGCATTCTTTTAAGTAACTCTTTAATAGTGAATGATATATTTAATATGGTTTAATTGGACCTGCTTTGAGTCGGGGCTTGGATTGCAGAGGTCCCTTCTAACCAGAAGTATTCTTTGATTGCTTTCTGTTTCATCTTCCTTCTATAGTCCTGTTCTCAACTTCCTTGCTGTTAGAGAGAGGTTTGATCCAGAGAGGAATATAAGCAGCTCTGTTCCATACATTCCTAACTGTATATTTGCATATTCTGTTTTTAATGCAATTTATGTGACTGATTTCCTCTGAATCCACTCCAGAAATAAAGTAGTTACACTTGGACTATTGTGTTTTAATTGGCAGTTTCCTTTTCCTTATGAATCTGTTATCATAACATGAATTGCCACGCTGTTTCTGGGAGTCATGATTATTTATCAAGTTTACAGTACAGCAAGCAGCTTGCTGTGTCTTACGGTTATAGAAGTACAGTGTATTTCTAATGTGATCTTCAGATTGTATTTTTGTAGATTTACACAGTCTGCTCTGGCTCTGTTCAGGCATTTAGTTTCTTTTTCTGAATTGTGGTTTTTCTGTTCCATACACATCCAAGAAATAGATGAGAATTAAATACTGTATATTGAAAAAAAAGCCACTTAGATTACTGGAAACAGCTGTTATCCAGCTGGGACTAGAATGCATTTCTCAGGCACTTCGCTTTAACATTGAAAGGTCATTTTACAAATGAATCCAGGAACACCAAGAAATGAAATTGTGAACTCAGAGTTTTGGCAGAGGTTATTTCGGCAGTGTATTGTATTCACTGTGTCACCTCTAATGCATGATCTTGGTGCTTGTGTACTTCTCACTTTATGGCCCCTTTCTAAAACTATTGTATCCAAATAAACATCAGAAGTCGTTCTTGCATCAGATGTGATATGAATATCTGATTTCAGTCATAGGGCTTGTTACTGACCAGGTTTAACCATTGTTGTGATCATATTATTGTAGCCATAATATATCCAGTAACAGTCTCTAAATGGGAAGCAGTCATACCTAGCAACCCAGAGCGGAATAGTGTTCCTGCTGAGATTAGCTGAAGCATCCAGCAGTCAGTAAGTTGAGTGGAACAATTAAGATTATATAATTACAGGTCTGTCCTTAAAGATATTTTGGAGATTTCAGCAGGTATTGCCATGAAGAGATATATAGCAGCCTCTGTACCCTTGCTTTGTTGCTTGTATGGCAGTTGGTAACCATTGGCAGTGCTTGGAAAGTCCCCATTCTACTTTTAGCTTGTGTTTGCATGTTTGCTAGTGTAAACACACACACGCCCAACTGGCTTTTATTGTCAGATGTGAACTTTCTAATTTGGAAACTTTATAAGACAAAAACACTTCGTGCTTTTTTCATTAGTCCTGCCTTGCCACATGCACTTAAATTCATTAAAGAGCTGGAAGGAATGTTCACCTGAGACCAGACTTACTTTCTTTTCCCCTCTTGATGTTAACACCTTTAGTAAGCTCTACTCTGTACTCAGAGGTAAGCATGTGAGTCTCTCCCATGGATAGGGGAACGGAAGGGCCATGTTTAATTCCTTTGTTGCAATGCATTTCTGTTGACAACAAGAGCTCCAGGTATCAGCTGCCTCTTAATCCTGACCCAGCGATGTGGATGAGCTCTTGCATCTGCTCAGAGTTCTCTGGGCTCCATATGGGCCATGGCTGAAACTGCAGAATCACAGCCTCAGGGAAATCATGCCGTGTTAATGTGCTGCCCTGGGATTTGGGAGACCCAGGTTCTATTCCTCCTGTGCTGCAGCTTCTGGTCTGACCTTGCAGATTCATCTGGCATCTCAATTTATCTCTCTGTCTTGCAAAGTGTTTCAAGACACTCTGCTGCTAGAATGGGGGCTTGGTGATACTTATGACAGGATGCACCTTAGGACAGAAATTGAGTACTGTCTTTGAATAGTACTCAATAAATAATAAGAGGGAAATAAAAGGGACTTACAGCCCTTATTATAAAGTCATTACTACAAGAGACATTACTACTAACAAAAAATAACAGATGTAATATTTCTTTCTCCGCTGTGCCCCACCTCCATAACATGGTATTCATCTGCCACAGTTTCCAAAAGATGTTTTTCATTGTTTTTCCCATACTATTGGGATTTACTAAGATGCAGCAATATTTCTAGGTAGGACTTAATGATCTGGAGGGTGATATCCCACTTTCATGGCTGGGAGTGGAACAACGCATCATTTAGAAAAAAAATCAAAATGAACCCAAGTAGTGTATGTGTCTGTTAGATGCTCAAGGAATAGCTGCTGGCACAGGTGTCTTCTGCAAAGCCTGTTTTGTATTGGGAGGTGTGCTAGTTTACTGATTGCTGTTTTGAAATGGAGTTATTTGCTGGTACGTGGTTCTCGTGCTGTCAGATTCCCAGGACCTTACAACCAGCAAGAGGATTCAGTGAAGTGTGCACCTAAGCTCTTTCCATGCATAGACATGATGCTTGTGAGAGGATCTGAGAACGGATCAAAGCAGCCCCCATCAAACCCTTTGAAAGCAATGTGTGCTTCCCACTCCTCTCTACCACATTCTCCTGGGCAATTGAGAGAATGTGTTTGTGTGTAGGGGCTGAGAGGGGAAAATGTATATTTTTTCTGCCTTTTTTGTGGGAGAAGAGTGCTGTTCATGTGCTAGACTAAAGAAATCCTTGGCTTGTAGTCTGAGGTGTGAGCTGGAATGAATTGCTGTAGGCCTCATTTATCTTAATAGACCTGGGGAGGTTTGACAGCAGCTGAGACTTTGGATTGCTGAATGCAAAGGTTGTGACTGTGAAAGTTCATTACGCTATCTGGCTTTACATGTGGATAGCCTGAACTTCTGAGATTAGATTATGCGTCTCTGTCAACAATACAAGTTAGGTATAGTAATGGAGGAAAAGGACTATACTGCTTTTTTGGTTTTGAGGTCTGCCCAAATCAATTCCTTGCATCACATTGGTAATTTCCCTTGGGTGGTTTATCTCTTACCAGATAACATGAGGTTATTAAATACGGGTGCACAGCAGGCACTCGTTATCTGTTTGTGCATTGTTGCCCTCTGTTGCAAACATTCTATATACACATGTGCATTACAAATGACATGCCTCTATCTGGTTATAAATATTTTCCATTTGGAATTATCTGCTTCTGCTACAGAGATGAGAGGTGATCACTTGAGCATGAAAGATAAGGGGCCAGAGGAAAGGAAAATAAAAATTATGAAGCACTGAGCTGCATATGAAATCAGTGACATAATCCAGTGTACAATCCTATTAGATAAAGTGCAGCAAACAGTTTTTCTTACATGCCTAGCTGTTGCCATGAATTCAAGTTATTACATGAATTCAGGTTGTATGCCTACAGAGTGACTGAGAGGAAAGAGAAGGGGTTTTTTGCAGCAAACCTAACAGGCTTTCTTTATTTGCCAGAAAGAAAGTTAGCTATGTTAATACATTTGGGTTTTCTAAAGGCTATGAAATTGTTATTGGAAGAGTGCAAAAGCAGCTCTTCCTGGTCCTAAGACTTTGGGCCACAAATAATCAGATAAAGAAGATGGAAGAATCTTCATTTAAAATTAATTGGTTTGTGCGAATTCCAATTTTTGCCAATTTATTTGCCTTCCATGCAGAAGCAAGATGCTCCTGGTATGGCGGCAGCTCTCATGGTGTACTGACTTCTTGTGCTCTGCCAGTTGGCTGTTTTGCCTTGGTGCAAGGCAGTGGATCCCATTCTGACCTACTGCACAGGGTGTGCAGGAAGGCCCTGGGATCCTTGCCAGGAGCAAACTGACCAGTGGTCTCTTGGGTCCGAGACAGGCAGTAGCTCCACTGTATTCCTGCACCTGCTGTAACGATTTGCTTTTAGAAGTGTCCTTTATGATCCAAGAAAATATCCAGCACAGTTCGTTACCTGGGGACCTAAGTGTGCCTTCTAGGCAGCTCAATGAACACGCAAAGCTAGAGCATAAAAATAATGAATTGGCAGGATTTTGTCCCTTTCATGTAATGTGTCAGTCCACGATTTCTGGCACAGGGAGGACAATTGTTACGTTAAACCCCGTTCTGTACTGGAGAATAATTTCTTTCCCTTCACAGTGAAAGAAGCCATGTTTGTGCCAAGTGCTAAGGTTAAAGAGGGACATGGTAATTCCTGGCCCTTTGACATGGAAATAAATTTTTCCCTAAAGGTAAAAGCACAAGGCTTGCGGAGATGGCAAAAACATCCAGTGTGCATTCTGCTGCGCTGAAGTCAACAAGGACTTTTAGGCTTTAGAAAATGCATAAAGTTATGAGAGAGCTTTTGTTTATTTATTTATTTATTATGTTAGCTCTGTTGGCAAACTTACAGCTAGGAAGAAGAGTTTTAAAAAGTCAGTAAAATGCATCTGTCTCAGCAAAGCACAACTGTCAGACTTTACAAATGTAATTGTTCTGAGAGATGTGAGGACTCATTTAAGCACTCAGAATGGGAGTACATTAAAACATGAAAGTTATTGAAAGTGAGGCTTAATTGACTGTTCTTTAAGCTACTTCTCTATGAATGTGAGGCAGTAATTTATTATTTATGACAACACTGTATCAATAACTTTAAAATTTGAAGTCTGGGGGCAGATCCACAGCTGCTATAGGACACTGGAGTCCCACAGGGCTATGGCACCTTACATCACTGAGCGTCTAGCCTGATAGCCTCCCAATTTAGGGAGGGCAGAGGCATACAAAACATAGGCCACTTGCATGCGACTGGATGAAGAGCATGACCTGCAGATGGTTTTTCTTCTGAAAAAAGGAAGCATATGTGAGAAATCTTTTCCATATTGTATGGCCTGCCACAACCCCCCAACGTTTGAAGAGGAGGCAGGACTGTGGTCCAGATTGCCCCTCTGAACTAGGACTGGCCACTCACACAAGCCAAGCAAACTGCAGTATTGCAAGGAGAGCAGTGTGTTGGCAGGGCCTCTCTCAAGCCCACCATTCTCTCAGACCATATCCTGAAAGGAAGATGGCTTGTGAAGGGATTTTCATGAACTGAATGATCCCTTCACATACAATCTCGGTAGCTGTGGGATGGCTGACATCTTCTGACTCCTTATGCTCCCTGCCCTGCTTCTGCCCCTTCCTAAGAAGGCAAAGTTGCATGAGCTCTTTAGCACTGCTTTGTTGTGCTGCGTAGGGAAACTTGACAAATAAAATCTTTGTGGATTTGTTAGAAACAACCAACCAACCCCTTAGAAGTATTAGAACTTAATTATATTAATATTAAACATAATTATGGGACATGAATTATGTTTTCTACATTTATGAGGAGAGTTGTGCTGTGCTTTCCAGACAGAGGACTCATTTAAGCACTCAGAATGGGAGTACTGTTTTCTACATTTATGAGGAGAGTTGTGCTGTGCTTTCCAGACAGAGGACTCATTTAAGCACTCAGAATGGGAGTACTGTTTTCTACATTTATGAGGAGAGTTGTGCTGTGCTTTCCAGACAGAGGACTCATTTAAGCACTCAGAATGGGAGTACTGTTTTCTACATTTATGAGGAGAGTTGTGCTGTGCTTTCCAGACAGAGGACTCATTTAAGCACTCAGAATGGGAGTACTGTTTTCTACATTTATGAGGAGAGTTGTGCTGTGCTTTCCAGACAGAGGACTCATTTAAGCACTCAGAATGGGAGTACTGTTTTCTACATTTATGAGGAGAGTTGTGCTGTGCTTTCCAGACAGAGGACTCATTTAAGCACTCAGAATGGGAGTACTGTTTTCTACATTTATGAGGAGAGTTGTGCTGTGCTTTCCAGACAGAGGACTCATTTAAGCACTCAGAATGGGAGTACTGTTTTCTACATTTATGAGGAGAGTTGTGCTGTGCTTTCCAGACAGAGGACTCATTTAAGCACTCAGAATGGGAGTACTGTTTTCTACATTTATGAGGAGAGTTGTGCTGTGCTTTCCAGACAGAGGACTCATTTAAGCACTCAGAATGGGAGTACTGTTTTCTACATTTATGAGGAGAGTTGTGCTGTGCTTTCCAGACAGAGGACTCATTTAAGCACTCAGAATGGGAGTACTGTTTTCTACATTTATGAGGAGAGTTGTGCTGTGCTTTCCAGACAGAGGACTCATTTAAGCACTCAGAATGGGAGTACTGTTTTCTACATTTATGAGGAGAGTTGTGCTGTGCTTTCCAGACAGAGGACTCATTTAAGCACTCAGAATGGGAGTACTGTTTTCTACATTTATGAGGAGAGTTGTGCTGTGCTTTCCAGACAGAGGACTCATTTAAGCACTCAGAATGGGAGTACTGTTTTCTACATTTATGAGGAGAGTTGTGCTGTGCTTTCCAGACAGAGGACTCATTTAAGCACTCAGAATGGGAGTACTGTTTTCTACATTTATGAGGAGAGTTGTGCTGTGCTTTCCAGACATCTGTACCATATAGAGACCGGTGGTAGAGTGCAACATTTCCAAGCGCCAGATCAGCACCATTTTCCCATTCCGTATATGGCTGCTCTTTCTCTCCAATTACAGATACTCATTCAGCTTAGTCAAATTGAGTCCCTATTTGTGCTGAAAGGCAAACGCATCTATCTTTATAAGCCTGTTTGTTTCCATAATTAGAAACTGAATCAACAGTGTATTGAAGATGACACATTTGCTCATTCCCTTTCTTCTCCCTATGGTGGCATAAAGCAGTGAAGCACAATAATTAATGAAAAAGACTGTTTATTATTCAGGCAGCATATCTGAAGTGGAAAAAAACAGAGCATGGGTTAAAAATATATTGCTGAAGACCATCAGTGCTATCACAAAGTGTATGATGGGTTCTAGGGGGAGAGTCCCATCATTCAGTCCAGTTGGGCAGGCTGCTCTAAAACTGTCAAAGACAATTGAACTCAGATTTCTCATGTAAAACTCAGGAAAACGTGGTATGCATGAAAAAACCTGACTTAATTATCCTGCTAGGGCATCTTTAATGTTCTTCCCAAAATAGTGACTTTTTTAGCTTCATTTACATGTCTGCTGTGTCCTGTGGCTGAGTGAAAATGATACATTTTATTTTTTAGTAGACTTATCTTTTCTTCTGGGAGAGTCTGTCCCATAGGTTTTGTGAGACAAAAGGTGCACATAATGCTCTGCTCAGCACTCTGCGTTTGCAAAGCAAGGCTACTCTGTTTTAAATAACAAAGGCCAGAAAATGCCTGACTGCAAAATACTGCTTTGTCTCCTGTGGACATGCTACATAGTAAGTGGGCTTGTGGGCCAGTATTGAAGATTAGGTAAAATGCAGCACTTCCCTCCACCTCCTGAGGCTGATACTGAAGTCCAGGGAAGAATTCCTCCATACTGACTGACAATTAGTAAGCCTCCAAGGTTCCCCTGAGACTCTCTCAGGCCATTCACTTCATTTGCAAAAAACTGCAGTGTAACCAGAAAATTGGAAGTGTGTACTGCCTAGTAAATGTCACAGCTATAATATGCAGCTGAAGTCATGCTGGTGGCAAGCCGAGATTTGGGTTGTGTTCCATTTCCACCTATTTCCGTACTACACCTAGCTATGAAAAAGATTTTGTGTTTACTCAAGCTTATAAAGTCAGTCCGCATTAGGAAAAGTATACGACAGGAGTAAGAACAGCCCACTTGCTAAAGACGAAGGTGACTGAGAGAACAGTGACTTTATCAAGGGTACTGATTTTCAAGTCCTGATTAGAGCCTGCTTTCCTTTTATGTATTTTATACTCAATGGTGATGCTGCATTGTTGTGGCAAATAAAGCTTCTTTGTATTGCAAAGCTGTGAACAGCCACTTACACCAAGAGCAAAGCTTTGATCTTCATGTTTTGGTATTCACCCTCCAAAATGTTACATTTTGGGAATAGAGGACTGTTTTGCAGTATTTTTAGATGGGCACAATTTCAGTAACATAAATGTCGTCCTTTGAATTTAAAGTGCTGTTAGCTAGTGGTTGGTTTGATAGTTTTGTGCTTGCTCTCTGTGTGTTAGGGGATGAACAATAAGAATATGTGGCTTGCACAAGCATGATAGAAAACCTGAATATGATCTTTTGACTTTGTAATGA
Organism: Balaeniceps rex; assembly: GCA_013401315.1. Taxonomy (NCBI): domain Eukaryota; kingdom Metazoa; phylum Chordata; class Aves; order Pelecaniformes; family Balaenicipitidae; genus Balaeniceps; species Balaeniceps rex. The sequence continues at coordinate 24,931 of VYZW01060329.1, forward strand.
AAAAAAAAGTATATTGATCAATATGCAGCAAATCTAATACAAACTAGAATAGTGCTCTGTGCTATGTGTGTTAATGCCTCATATTGTTTATTCAAGGTGATGATGCAGTCATAGATAAACAATTTGAATAGATATTGGCAATATAATGTGCAAAATTCTAGGAATATAGTGAGTCCATTCCTAAAATATCGCTGCAGTTTAAGTACTGTGATGGACACAGTCATCAGATAATTTCTTCTTAATTCTTGTTCTTTATAAAAAACTGTAAGCATCAGAACTTTTATTTGGTATTCTCTCGTTTCCATGCAGAGAGCTCATTTACGCAAACGTATGGGGCATGCACAGCCCTGCAATGCCAGCGGAACCAGCTGCAAGAGCATCACGCCTGGTGGCTATCTGAGAGTCTTTACAAGGAGGGGTGAATTTAAGGGGTCTTTGTACTTGACTGTCTTGTCCTTTTCTCCATATCCTCAGTAGGTCCACTAAGGTCATAGGGGTTGTAACAGTCTTTAGGTTAGAGGACCCCTTATGAAACAGCTCTGGTCCTCTTCATCAGCCTAAGAGAGGACACATCCACCTCCTTTCCAAGGATGGACATTTAATGTGGCTAATAAAGTGTGCTTGCTTTTAATTTTCTGTTGCATTAACCATTCTAGTGTGCATGTTGTCCAGATCTGTTTGAGGCAACCAGTTCCCAGAGTGGTTGGCTTGCCATGTTGAGAATCAACCTGGGCTCAATGCAGAAATGTCCCCCTGGCGTGTATCTAGGAGCAGGTTGCAACACTAATGCCAGCAAAACAATAGAAGTCTCATTGGTTAGGTTTAAAAGAAAAACCCTGTTGTATTTTATTGGAAAGCAATTTGGACCAGCCAACATGACAGAAATTGTACTCCCTCCCACACTACTGACTACGGGGTGCTGCTCCTTCCTCCGCTGGGCTCTGGTGCCATCCCTTGTCTGATGCAACCTCCCCTCAGCTCAGTGCCCCAGGGCATTAGGTACTGCCCAAATGCAGAGAAAAAGAAAACTGCTGTTCTCTACAGTTTAAAGTCTAAATAGACTGAAAAGAAGAAATAAGTGTGGTGATCCCATTTTGCAGATGGGGAATTGATTACGGAGAAGTTAAGTGGCTTGCTCAAGATTTCACAGAAAGGGCTAGGCAGCATTGAGCTTTTAATGCAGATTCGATGATATCCAGTTTAGCATTGTAACCGCAGGAGCATTATTCTGCATCACAGCAAAGACATTTCTGGATTTGTGGAGAGATTTGGAAGAAAGGGAACTTACTAACACCAAGGGAATTCTGAGTGGTACCATAACATTAACAGAACATAGCAATGCTAATGAGGAATAGTAGTGAACAGTGTTTTCAGTTAATAATAATAGTGAACAGTGTATTTCAGCTCTACCTATTGGATTTTCTCGTGCAATGCTCTTTAAACCAGAGACTTGATAGCTGTTGATTAAAAAGTTATCATATTTTAATTAGGAATGATTCTCCTCCAGTACTTTTACTGGTCTTTGTTCTCCTGAGAAAAGAGCAGAAGTCATGGAACTTTTTAGTAGAGACAGAAAAGAGATGTCAAACTTTAGAAAGAAAAATGGAAAAAGGATAAATAATTCATTTTATTCTTACCTTTTTTCTTGAAATATTGTCAAAGAAAGTTCATGGACAATACTTGGGCATATTTTTCTGGAAGTGTAAGATAGTTATCTTGTTTGTTGCTACAGTAACTTAATATGCACTTATGTAGCTAGCTATGGTACTTTATGATTGAGTGCTTTATTTTGCAGCATGTTAATGTTAAACAGTGGAAGGATTCTGATGTCAGTCATGTAGGCTAAATATTTACACTTGGATTTTTTTATTACTGTGTAATTTATGGTCCTTCTGCTTTTTGTTTGCATCGTTTTAGACTTGACTATTTGAGAATTCTTAGTAGTTAAATCAAAAGTGAGTATTTTCCATGTGTGAAGACTTCTGTTTTGCTGAAAGAACAGGCTTTTACATCTTGTCGAGCTGATACTTCTTGTTAACATCTGATTCTCTCCACAGAAGAACTCAAGGAGAAACTAAAGAAGTATGTTGATGAAGTGAATGCCCGTAAGCCTGGTTTTATCAAGGTTGTGCGACACAGCAAACAAGAGGGGCTGATTCGATCTCGAGTCAGTGGATGGAGAGTAGCCACAGCACCAGTAGTCGCTCTCTTTGATGCCCATGTGGAATTCAATGTGGGATGGTATGTGTCTCGAATTTCTCTGACCAAGGGACCTTTTCCAAGCACTGTTTATAAATTACTGAATGGTGTTTCTCTTGCATATAGAGGCTGAATTAGCATTCTGATCTTTTTAATGAAGATTCAGACACAATCATGGACACAAGCATGAAAAATGTATTTGTGCTGTGCAACATAATCTAGATCCATTTTTATAGTGTGAGTTATCTGCTGGTCTAATTACAATGTATTTAAACTATACTGGAAAACTGCACGTTAATAACATCCTCCAATAATGTAGCCCTTTGCCCATAGGGGCAAATTTGTCTTCTTTTAATTAAAAATATGTTTCTTTTATGTCCTACTCTGTAAACAAAGAAGTGTCATTTTGGCACTGAGGTTGCCACTCTTGTTTG
>VYZW01060330.1:16156-31403 GCA_013401315.1 Balaeniceps rex
AGTGATTGGTCAAAAAAAAAAAAAAAAAAAAAGATGGGTTTCTCCATGGTGATTTCACAATCTGTGTATGTAGGCAGCTTTCCTGTAGACAGGAAGTATTCCTCTGCAAGTCCTTGGGTCAAACTGATTCAATGAGGCATTGCAATTTATCACATATTTTTAAAAAGCAATTTTCTAGGTATTCATGGAGCTCCTGTCTAAAAACACACACACTCCAGCTGGTTAGGCACATTATTAAAACATCTAGCTCCAGTACTTCAGTCAGTTATTGACGTTACACCAACCAAAATTTATTATCACTAATTGTTCATGACTTACATGTCTTTACCAAAAAAATACAAGTATGAATAATTCAGTTCTCATTTCACACTAACAGTACATTAATTTATTCATCAATTAGTCACAGACAAAAAGCAGAAGAAAAATATTCCTTAGCACTCCCAGTGCCGGATTTCAACCTGAAGTAAAACAGTTCTCAGCCATCTCAGAGGCTACATATGTTAACAGATGCCATCGTTTTTGCCAGCATCCTTAGCATCAAAGGTGGCACTTGCATTCATACTATCCTCCAACGTACCAGCACAATCCAAATTCTGTATTTCCACCTCCAATAATACTATAAAGAGATATCCTCCCACCTCCTCCTGTTTCCCTCTTTCTTGTGCAGGTAGAGTCTGTTTTTTCTTGCATAAAGCTAGGAGCAAAGTGAGCATGGAAATTCCAGCTGGCTTAATACTTGCACCAAGAACACAGGTTATTTAAAAACAGACCTTCCCTTCAAGTCCAGCAAATACGTAGCATCAGGGCACTGGCAACCTATCTTCTATTGCATTCTTTTTGTATGACAGATTTTTCACGGATCAATGGCTGCATTAAACACAAATATTTCAAGTAGGGGGTAACACACTCCACACTGTGAGATGTTGGACTTGGGGGTCTGCGTCCAGCTGGATGTCTGACCAGCTGTAGGATCCAGTCCTTTGCTTATCTTGGACATTGGACTACAGTTCTTCAGTGGCAGAGAGGTTTCTATGGGTATATTCTGCACAGTGCCCAGAGCAATAAGTGTCCAAGTTCCACTGGATCTCAAAGTACCAATGTCACACAAATAGCAAACTAGAGTTTAAGCTGCAAACAGACTACTAAACCATGAATTTTACATAGCAGTTTGTAGCTCAGAGACTGCCTTTCCTAATACAGTTAGCTGATGCGTAAAACAATTTAGCTTTGTGTTCCACAAATTTGTTAAAAAAAAAAAAAGTGTCAAACATGAAGAGTTTGCAGCTAATTCACTGATATCCCCCCACCCCAAAGCAGGTATATCATATGAACTCAGTTAAACCTGACTGACACATAGTTCTCAAAGCTGGATGACTGTAACCTCTACTTCCATGTGTGTAGGAGTGACATAGCTAGTATCTGCCACTGTGTTTTTCCCTGTGATAGGGGAAGGGTAACCAAAATGAAATTTCTGCTAGAACTGATCCTTATAAGCACTAGCTGAACAGACACGTGAGAGAGAAGAGTCTAATTTACACCTTTGTCTACTTCCTGATTCAGGTTACGGGAGGCAGGTCTGATTTTTTCCACTTCTGATGCAAGAAGCTCAACAGACAAATGTGCCATAGCTCCCAAGGAGGAGACACCCAGGAAAGTTAGTGCAAAAATTGAGCAAAGTCATCGCTGCCTGGTTCTTTTTCCTGTTTTGCTGCCTGACTTGGACAAAGAATATTTTTTCGTTATCTCCTTCCCTGATTTATGTTTACATATATGTACAACAGAAACCTGTGTTACCCTTTTGTAATTAGACACTGCGCAGCCACCTGCCAGACTGTCTGTGCTCCAACAACTCAGCATGTGCTTGTATAACCAAGGTACAGAAATCACTGGAATGCTGCACAGGGTGACAACTGCAGTAAATATCTTACAGGGACGCAGTCTGTTTACTTACATCTAGGATATAAAACTCTACATGGAACTCAAAAAACAATACCTAGTGGCAGAGAAGAGGAGATGAACAGACAGGCAGTGTTCTTCTCCTTCCTTGGTATTTTCTAGACTTGTTTTCTCCCTTATTTTAGCTAGGATATAACATTTTTTTAAGTGTATTTTTTCAGTCTGTAGGCACTGTGAATGTACCATCACTCTGTGAGGGTCTTTACATCCATATTTTATAAATAATAAACAGTGAAACCAAATACAATTTTCCAAACTGATCCTTGATATGGAAGTGTTCAACTAGAGGAGCATTAGAGAGGTCTTGTTTTCAGCATACGGGGTGGGGTGGATCTCATAAGCATGTTCAAAAACCCCCAGAAATCACTGTCTGTCCTGAAAGTGGTCTTGCATATTATGTCCAGCAAGGCATTACTGAAACATCAGTGAGACCACTTGTGTGCTTAACTAGGCATTTTCTGATCTGGAGCAAGAGCCAGAACTGCTGAAACCACTTCACTCCCACTGAAATCAATGAATCCCTAAGAAATCAAGAGGATTTGAACACCTGAACAACATTAAAGCTTTGGCCTCAATTCCACAGTTTTGCACAGAGCTAAGGTGTCAGCCTGTGCAAGTATTTCATAATCAGATGACCCTTATAACCTAGGTTTTTTAAAAAGCATGTTGGGTATTTTCATCATATATGCAAGCACATATCCATTTTCTATTTGGGGACAGCAAACAGAGAGCAAGCAAGAGCTGAACTCACAGATTCCCAGCCCCCAACATGACACTTATATTTTCTCAGCATGTTGCATATTTGTTCCTACTAGCTCCCTAGGCCAAATGCACAGCAATTTCATTGGAAATTGAGTCAGACCCTTAATACCAAAAGTGGCCTTCAGTGAAAAGTACACATCACTACTGGCTGGCAACAGCTGGTCCTAAACAGCACCATTTACAAAAAATTAGAGACAGATTTATTCCATAAGAAAGGACATTTTATTTCACTCTGCATCACAACAAAAGCTAAAAACACAAGAAAAAGCAGAAGAGAAGCCTCTCTCTAAATCCTCCTGGATAAGACACTGACATGGAACATGGGAAATCCAATTTCACTTGCTGCTTTCACCCACCTGAAGCAGGGTCTCGAACCAGCTTTCCTCAGCATTTGAGCAAGAGCAGTGGCCTAGCAGCTGTTGCTCTAGGTTAGACACTCTTTTTTTTTTCCCAACAGGGGAGGAGGGGATGACACCAAACAAAACAAAACAACCCCACACCACTCTAAAAGCTTAACACCCCCTCCCTGCCAATCTCTCATTAGACTGGAGATCGTTTAGCTTTAAAATTACCACCATGTTCAAGTAACAGTTACACCCCATATGCAAATACATATCCACTACACCCCTCCAACTACTGCACTTCCACATGAGGGTTCTAATCAGCCCTGTAGCAAAAAGTGCATTGTCCTTTGTCACATCCATTTTCATTATACATCTGCCTATCGATCCATTCAAAGACTGAGTTCCTTCTATAGATGAAAACAGCCTCTTTTTTCTGACTGAAGAGTAGATAGCCTATCTAGGACACTAACAGTAAAACTTCAACTCATCTATTACATGCAAGTAGTTTGTCTTCATAAAACAGTCCTAGTGCAATAGATTGCCCCAATATTCATTTTCTCTATACTGCTTCTAACTAGTCAAGTCAGAGAGCGTGAAGCACATCGGAATGTGGCAAGTAACAACAAACAGAGCCCAAAGAGGAGAGGAGGCTAGATAGATTGCATACTTACAAGTAAAATAAAGAACAAACAGCTATTTACAATACCTCCTGTACAATAATTGCATCTACAGTGCACTTGACTGGGGGAAAAAAAAAAAGGGAACCTGCAACAACTGCCAGTCACATACACATACCCATAAGTAACTGCTGTTTCCCAATGCAGCTTCCAACAACTTTCAGTACTGGCTTATGTCGTAGTTTAACCCCAGCTGGCAACTAAGCCCCACACAGCCGCTCACTCACTCTCCCCTGGTCCGACGGGGGAGAGAATCAGAAGGGTAAAAGTAAGAAAACTCGTGGGTTGAGATAAGAACAGTTTAATGATTGAAATAAAATAATAATAATAATAATTTTTTAAAAAATTGTAATGAAAAGGAAAACAAAGAGAGAGAGAGAAACAAAACCCAGGAAAAACAAGTGATGCAACTGCTCACCACCTGCCAACAGATGCCCAGCCCATGCCTGAGCAGCAATCGCTGCCCCCGGGCAACTCCTCCCAGTTTATAAACTGAGCATGACATCATATGGTATGGAANTCCCCTGGTCCGACGGGGGAGAGAATCAGAAGGGTAAAAGTAAGAAAACTCGTGGGTTGAGATAAGAACAGTTTAATGATTGAAATAAAATAATAATAATAATAATTTTTTAAAAAATTGTAATGAAAAGGAAAACAAAGAGAGAGAGAGAAACAAAACCCAGGAAAAACAAGTGATGCAACTGCTCACCACCTGCCAACAGATGCCCAGCCCATGCCTGAGCAGCAATCGCTGCCCCCGGGCAACTCCTCCCAGTTTATAAACTGAGCATGACATCATATGGTATGGAATAGCCCTTTGGCCAGTTTGGGTCAGCTGTCCTGGCTGCGTCCCCTCCCAGCTTCTTGTGCACCTCCTTTCTGGCAGAGCATGGGAAGCTGAAAAGTCCTTGACTTAGTGTAAACACTGGTTAGCAACAACTAAGACATCAGTGCGTTATCACATTATTCTCATGCTATATCCAAAACACAGCCCTATACCAACTACTAGGAGGAAAATTAACTCTGTCCCAGGACAGCTTATAAGCTGCTAGCATCTCCTTCCCTAGCTAAGGCAAACTGTAACCCACATAGCATTCAGCTCTTCCATGTGGATCCAATGATTTCCTCTCATCACCAGTATTTCCATATTCTTTAGCACAAAAAATACGGGTAAATATTAAATTGGAAAAGAAAAATTTGTTACAGAAAAAGATAGGTCTGTATATAACCTCACTGAGAAGTGCTTGGATCATGCATGATTTGTAAATGACATGCCACTCCAAGACAGTCTTTGTAATAAAATACATGCATGACAAAAGCAAAAGCTCTCTCCTGTGGCAAGGTTCATGAAAGCTCTCACCCGCTCCTTTGAAAAAACAACTGAACAGACATGGAAGAAGGTGATCAGCACTTCATCCAGTACACATGAAGACTCGGTTTCAGTTTGCTTACATAAACCCTAAAGGACTGCAAGTACTTGCAGTGTCACCACAGGCAATGGAAAGTTCACAGGGTTTTAAAAGACAACCATGCAGGCAGGACATCAGTTACAGGATACTGGCAAAACTTGAGTAATAAGCTCCAGGAAGATGACAAGCTCAAAGGTATTAAGATGACAGTTTTAGACACCGCCATTATTCAAATAGCTTTCTGCCACTGAGGGAAATTTATTAGAACTTCCAGTGTGATCGTAGCAATATGTAAATTGGACTACTCAAATGAGGATATATGGTGACGATGTGTGGCATGAGTCACCAACTAAGAATTAGAAGTAGGGATGAAAAAAATGATGCGATTACTGTGGTGAGGCATTCTGAAGGCCTTGGTTTAACAGATTGAGGAAGATGTACTACTTCAAAAAAAACCCTCTAGAACACAGTTGCTCAATAATAATAATAATAAAGCGTTTGTCTTAAGTACTGAACTATGGAATACAGTATATCAAAACCAGGTTATTATAGCGACAGAGACACAAAACAACAGGAAAAATAGATGAGTCTTATGGTCAACAAAATACAGATTCTGCAAGCAGTAAAATTTATGAAAACTATCAGATTCATGTTCCTAAATGGTCACTGTTTCATCTGTATTGCTGTTCAGATGTGAAGAGCCATTTAAAAAGAGCAAGTGATTATACATTTGGGAAAAACAGGCAGGCAATGTCAGCCAGCAGTACACTACCAGACAGATCATTGGGTTCTATTTATTTATTCTTTTAAAACACTTTTTTTTTTTTTTTTTACGTCTTCTATGAGAAAAAAAGAGCAGAGTTCTCTTACAAAGCAAGTCCACTTCCATGTTACTAAGAGTTAAGATCTGCAGCATGAAAAAGCACGTTTAATGTCCTTCAAATTTTAATGGGGATGAAATACATGGAGTCACACCCATCCAGGGACTATCAGATCCTCTCCTGTTACTAGTCAGACACCTTAATAAACATCTATTTTCATAACGTGCTAAGTATTCTTGCCTTCAGAACAACCTCAAAATCACCTCCGATACCTCGTCCCTGTATCAGCATCTGACCTTACACACAAGGCAAGTGCTGACCATCACTGTTGTACCTGTATACGAACAGGAATTACATTGAACACAAGCTGCCATGGAGCTTCATGCTGAACTGAACAGATACTTAACTGCATAGGTACTTAAAGACATCCAACGGCCAGGCAACTGTAACCACAAGTAAAACGCATTGCAAAAATCCAGTGGGAGTTGCAAAACAGATATTGTACAGATTACAAAACACAGTTTATATCTTACAGAAACAGTCACTCTACAGGCAAGAACAAGTCTTTAAAAAGTGGAAGAGGCATGCTGGAGTACTATCAAGTCACCTCAGTCAACAAAACAACCACCAGATTTTAAGTTACAGTGAGAAAATACAGACACATCTCACCAGTTACTCCATGACTATGGCCATTTCTGCTGGATGCTTCCCTCATCATCTAGGCCACATTTCAGCTGGCCACTTTCGACCCATATATGTGTGTCAACAACACATGGATCAAGCAGAACAGATCAAGTGGAGTTTTACAGCATCCCAGTACACTGCTGTTCAGATCACTTCATAGTCTTGAACAACAGGGATGCCAACATGGGTTTCTATCCCACCACAGGAGAGTTAACCCTCAAGGCAGGTGAACAATCACATAGAAACTTTCAAGTTCTCAAAGGATGAAGAACAGACACACTTAAGGGCATCTAACCTATCCTTGCCAGGACTTTCCTGTCACTGGCACAGAGATCAGGGCTGCAGGCTGAGAATTAGCATTGACAACTGGTCTGTGTCCACAGTGGGACAAGGGCATATGCACCACAAAGCTTAGCATCCACCTGGATCCACTACAGGAAGGGAGGATCTTGAATAATCTACCTGCAGTGGCTCACTGAACAGCTGTTCATGGTAACTGGAAGTGACAATGACAGTTGTGCACTAAATAACAGGTGTCTTTCCTTAAGATGAGAGGGACTAGATATCTTTTGGAGTAAAGCCAGTACTGCACTTTAAAAAGCTGTGTCTAAACATAGAAAGCTATTGAGACTTTTGAATGATTGTGCCACAAAGAAAATCCTATGTAACAGGGAAGTATTCATTTCAGTCTAACATTTTAAGCTGGAGAATAGGCGATATATTTATAGCATCTGTGTATTCTTTGACCTGCAACTAGCAAATTCTGAAACCTGGTATCCAGTTATCTGGTCTCTAGTTCCACCTTCCAGTAAGAGCAGAGGGTTTATTCTGGATACGTACCAGATTGAGTCTTCAATGGCTTTACACTCACAGCATCATGAAAGAGCAGAAATAATATGGAAGGGCTCCCAAGACAGATCAGGCAGGATCTAGTATGGCCCAGAAGGAGAGAAACTGCTGCCTTGGGAGAAAAAAAAATTATCAACCACAGTATCTGTTGGTATCCCTACAAAAAGACAAAGACTTCAAGATGTAAATAACCACACTTTTGCAAATGGCTTGCAACCCTGTTTTTCTGCCTTAACAAAAAAGGTCCTTTTAAGGCACCTCACACAAAGCCGACTAAAAGAAAAGAAACTTTGCAGGATTTACTACTGAAAACTCAAAGTAGACCATATGCCCTGGTGACTGGCATAAGTGAAAATAAAACAATTACAGTAATGAACTACCTTCCAGGTCTTCTTCAGACAGACATAAGAGAATTTAATCCAGACTAGGATATTGTGATATAAGAAAGCTATTCATGGATTTGGTATTTTATAGTGACATTTGGCATAACCAACTTCAGCATGATGCAGGTTGAGAAAGTAACTTGTTCTATGAACAGGTTCCTCTAAGGGCCATATTCACACAGCCTAAATTACACTCAAGTCCCTGTACTTTGTATTTTCTAAAAGTGGACTGTGGTTTAGTAACATATTTCAGTCTCATGAGTTGTTTTTTTTCAGCAGTTGCTCCATCAGTGGCTCTGTCACCACTGACAGAACACAAGGAACTTAAGTGATTTTAATCCATCTCTTAATGAAGTTACACAATGGGACTTCTGGGATCATCTTCTAAACACAATGGGCAACAACTACTACTGCACTACTGCCTACCTGCCTTTCTACAGTCTTCAACAAATGCCTTTTTTTTTNCAAAAAGAAAGGAGCATGAATGCATATTCCCTTTAGAACACAATTAAGCAGAGCCTGTACCCTTTCCATGCTGAGATCTCAGCAGCGAATCTCCACAAATATCACAGCAGAGTCTTATCTGTTGCATCCTAGGACTGAATGGGGGTAAAAATAATAAGCAGCACCTTCAGCTTCAATCAGCAGCACGTTCCAAGATCGCAAATTACTACTGTGTATGAAGAAGGATCTGAAATGCAAATGATCAAGAGGCCATTAGAGACATTAAAGATTTAGCAGACGTATGTTCATCCTGTTTTTATTGGGGGGGGCGGGGGGGGTGGAAATAGAGGCATTAATTCCAAAGAGGTAGATAATGAAATACAGTTACCATATTCATCCTTTCACAGCATAGTTATGTGTCTCATTAAAAGCATACTTACTGTCCAATCTTTAATGTTTCATGTGGGCAAAAAATATTAAAAATAAATATTCCCCATTCAGCTCTAACTTTAATGACTGTTATTTACATCAATAATTTTGCTTATATGATAGAAAGCCACCCCAGAGTTGTCTCACTACAGACTAACCTTCAAATGACTTTCTATTCAACCTGGGCTGGCCATACACTCTCCTCAGATGGAAGGACCCTCTGAGATTCTTTTGCTGCCTACACTAGCATAGCATCAGGACTGAACATGGTGATCTTGCAATACAGATTTTGCAATTTGAATTCTCCAAAGCAAAAAGAGGATCTAAACCTATTCCTCTTCAAAGGACATTCCTGACATTTACTGCTGCAAAGACATAAAAATAATCCTTATTCATAAAGCCATCCAAAAAATACCTACGCATATGTGTGAACAACTGGAAGAACTTTCTTGGGGTTCCTTTAATTTCCATATCTAGTCACCTTTATGATCAGTGTCGTAAAGGTTAAACACCCTACTTTTCAACTAAAATTGAACCTAGAAGCTTCTATTTTCAGTCTGCAGGCTTTGGGACTGTATTATTGTCACAGTCACATCATGTTATTTCCACCAAAACAGCTGGAGGTTTCCAGTGTAGGAAGCAATTACTATGAAAAGTGTCAACGTGTCATTCTCCCCAAGTCAAATGTTTAACTTCGGGTTATAGCATTTGACAAGTATCCAGCTCTTAGTCTCCACCAAGAAAAAGGAAAAAGGAGAGAGAGCACACGTGCGAGTCACAAGAGAAAACAGTTTACCCACTGCTATGCAAGCAGATTTTGACATTGCTGACTGATGCCACAGTTGTGGTGCATTTCTAGAGTTTAATTGCTTTGGCAGAAGGCAGGCTGAGGTCTGCATGCATGAATGAACACACTGTTTGCCTTGACCCGACAATGCATATACAAAAAGCATCAGTCTAAAATGATATGATAAATAATTACATGTTCAATAAGTGGTGCAAGCATTTTAGGAGGCGATAGTCACAATTCATGGAGGGGACAAGAGAAAATGTCCTGCCTGTCAAATGCACAACAAAGAAACAGAGTTACTCTGTGATACCTTTCAGGCCTAAAAGGCTCAACTTAACCACAGTGCTAGGTACAAAGGACCACACACATGCCTGAAGCTTTCTGGCACAGTGCCTTCCCAGGATATGTCCACACAGAGAAACAAAGGTGTGGTTGTAACCTCAGGCAGGTATATCTATTAGCATATGCTGTGTCTACTAGCTTAACCCATCTAGTCTGGGCAGTTGCATTAGTAAATAATAAAGCACAAAACTAAATAATAACAAGCCAGCAACCTGGCTACATATTCCCCAAAGCAAGCAGAAGTGCCCTCCTCTACATCCCTTCCTACATTTGCTGACCAGTAGGCACATTCAGCTCACTCCAGCGTGCCAGAGCACGCTGCAGTCTGACCCTCCTTCAAAGGTACACACATAACCTTGATGCCTTTTCCTCCAGAGAAAGCAGGCCAGCCAGCTCTGCGTGACCAGGGAAGCCTCAGCTCACGCCAAAGTCAGTACATCCCAATGAACAGTTCTCTGGTTCACAGTCTCAAACTATTGATTCAGACCACCCGCACAGGTCCTGGCCCAAAACACAAAAGCTCTGTAGATGGCCTTCCTTTCAGGAACCTGCACAAGTCAGGCTGCATACCAAAGAATGAAGCCCATAGATAGCAAAAACCACTCCAACAGCTTGGAGTGCCAATATCTCTTTCTCCCATTACACTTTGGCACCACAAGGACCATGCTATTAATTTTGAAGCTAACAATTTGTGAAAGTATTTGGAGGGGAGGCCAAAAAAAAAAAAAAAGGAGTGAGGGACTTTACCAAAAAGCACTTCAATACTGTTAAGCTGGAGTCAAGACAAGGAAGTGATACAAAACATATGAGATCCCAAATCCCAATTCTGCTTAGAGCGGGAGTCTCCTGTTAGCACAGTATATTCTCCAGCTACTCATAGTATATTAAATTAATGGAAACTCTGAGCTTTAGCATATGTTTAATAGCTACAGTCTGCTTTTTTGAGCGGTGATACGACTTTCTTACTGTATATAAAAAAACACATATGGATGCGTTTATGTATGTCAAAAATACCCATGCAGGCTTTGATATTACTCAAGAACACATATTGTCCACGCTCAAACAGTGCTTCAGGCTGTATTAAGCAATGCAGAAGTAAGCTGGTAAAAAGCGTCCCAGTTCCTCAGAACCTTGCAAAATCTAAAAAAAACAAACAAAAAAAAACACCAAACAAACAAACAAAAAAAATCAATCATCAGTCAGGAGAAAGATGTTCTTCCACAATCAGCCTGAGTCCAATAAGCCTTTGCTCTTCCCATAGTAGGGCCAAAACATTACCCTATTACCCTATAACCCAGACCTCTCACACACTCACACAGTTGTAGAGGGCTGTGGGACACAGCAGGACAAGAGGCAATTTTTCAGCTGTGTTTCCGTCTACAAACTAAATGTCACTAACTAATCCAGGCACATTTGGCTAACCCTTGGTGACAAGACCCAAGGAAAGAAACCCAAGGTCTAATCCTCAATATGTGCCACCCAGAAGGATGAGGGTGACATCGTTTGCACATTTGGATGATGCTATATATTGAAATACAGCAAGAATTAAATGTTGTTGCCAGTGCACCAAAATAACTGTGGAAATATAATTGCTTACTCAGAAAGTTCATCAGACAGATACAGGGAAATCACAGATGCTTTTTAAGTCATGGCATGCTGTTGCACAGACACTGTGAGGATGCCTCTGAAACAGCTATCTCCGTAAACCATACTAAATTTTTGTTCCCAAAAGCCGGTAATGTTGGGCACTTACATGTTTACATGTTGTACACTCAGCCACAGGAACATCATCCTGTTTTTCTCCCATGATACACACAGCTGAAGCAAAACACTGTACCAGAACACAAGACGACCACACCAAGGTAGTGTAACAGCAGCGTGCAAAGGGAAAAGCAGTTCTGCAGACAGAATGGGGAATTTCTCAACACGCAGCTTTCTCCCGCGAGCCAAGAGCGACATCTGCCGGGACTCGGACTGCTGCACGTGGGGCTTTCTTCATCTAAACAGTGAGATGAGCCCAGCCCAAAGACCCCTCACTGCACTGACTACCAACACACCGAAGGCTGTGATCTGGACAGCCCTTTGTGCAAACACACACACACAACTACCAACAGTTCAGAGGGGTCCCCACACACTCAAGAGGCTTCTAGACAAACTGTTGGCACACCATATCAAAACTGTGCAGCAGAATAGCAGCAATTATGCTTGTGTCAGGAAGAAAGGATAACTGTGTCCACTGAAGAGCAGTGAAGGAGACGAAAAGCAGCAATGTGAAAGGGCAAAAGCATTCACTGTAATCCTTTCCAACTCTGTCCCACAATACTTACAGGGACAGTGATATCACCCTAGAAGTGGAACACAGAACATGGCCACAAGGAAGAAACACAAAACAAAACACCCTCAAACCATAATACCTTCAAACATTGCTATCTTAGCAATACAGACAAAGAAAGATGTCTGGGCCTTAGACCCAATACTGGATTGCAGCTTGGAAGGAAAACAATATGCAATGTTATTGCAGTCAGATGTACGCTACCTACCTGCCCAAATTTGCCAAGAGGATATGAAATTGTCCCAAGACAGGGGCTTGCACCACTGTGTCCAATGGCTGACTGTGAACAACAAGTTTCATCACCCTAGTACTTCTTTCCCCTTCTGCATATAATATGCAGATATTTTTAAAGCAAGTATCCCAGATCTACTCATGAGAGGACTGCAAATGTTACCTTTGAATGAATGAAAGCCTATTTTCTATGAAATTATAATTTGGAGCAGATATTTTACAGTATTGACAAATTCAGGAAGGGAGCCATAATGGAAATAATGAGTTGTTAGCAGGAAAGGCCAACGCAAGGCATCAGGGCAGGAGAGCAGCTCCACAATGACACAGACCTGGCATTCACACACCAAGTCTAAACTGCTGCACGTCTGCTGAAAACGATGGTGTTTATGGCCAACACAGTGCCACTCCTGAGCAAAGACTACAAGAGGTCAATATCCAGATCTATTCTGAAGAAGATCTCTAGAAAGCTCAGCAGAGAAAAACATCCCTTTGTGCAGTAAGTCACAGAGAATTAGATCTACATCATAGCGTGATTGAGTATTCCTTACACTTAGATCTCAGTCTGTGCTATCTTTACAGTGTCGCTCCTATGCAGCTCTATGGGCCCTGCAGGCAGCACAGGTTTTGCAGTGACAGTAGGGTTGGTGAATACATTTTGACTAATCCTAGAAGCTCACTCCCAGCCATTTTCCTAAAGCACCAACCCCTAATGGATTCAGTTCTCTGTGCTTTTGAGGTAGGAGGCTCCAGACTGAGACTCAGTCTGGAGCATTTCCCATTCTGTCCCACCCGACCCACCCCTGGACCTCAGGGAAAGATAGGAAGAATGAGGGGGTGCCAAGGGAGAGATGAAGTAATCTCCAAGGGGGGGGGAGATCTCAGCTTTGCATTCTGCACCTCTAACTTCATGTCTGTTCAACTGCAATGAGTGAATGCAAAATAGTAGAGCACTACTGCCACCTTGTGCTACGTGAGATCACTACAATCAAGGGTTTGCTTTTTGCCTTCCTATTTTTTTTAAACCACAAAACCAGAAACAATACTTGTATTAGCATGTTCAGAACAGAGGGTGAGCAAAACGCTCCCGTCTCACCCTGCAAAGGGCCTGCCATTGCCTTTCAGCTGAGTGCCTGGCCAGAGAGCGCAGCTGGCTCTGCTCTCTTCCAAGGCCTGGGGCACGGCCCCCGACAGCCTCCCAGCCAGAGCAGAGGGGCCCACTGCTCCCAGGGGGCTCTTCAGCCAAGCGCAGCCGCGGAGACACCACCTCAAGGTGCCAGCTCTCCCCACTCCCCTTTAACCAAAAGGCACCAATGATTTGGCACCTTTATCATTGCTATTCAGTGGTGTAAATCGCCCATGCCTTTTATTTATGAAATGAAGCTCATCACAAACACTTAAACCGTGGCATGGCTTTCATTGTCCTGCCTGATGGGAGGCAAACAGCCTATATAATCACTTTTCATTGACAGTAATCAGAGGTTTTGATTCCAGCTGAAACTAAACCAACCAACTAAACACCGGAGCTTACTTTACAAGGACTGCTAGTCTGGCAAGGTTTGTGTTTGTTTCTATGCTCAAGCACAGTTTGAATAAAGTCATATTCTTATGGAGGGATTTTTGCTGCACTGATTTGCCAGAAAGGCGTTTAAAGGGGACTGCATGATAATCCAGATCTTTGGCAGTCACATACAGATCCTTTACAGAGCAGACCCATACAATTTATTACAGATGAAATTGAACAGTTTCTTCATAAATGACGTACAAAAGCCTATAAAATGGTAACAGAAAATTATAGATATTCTACAGCATGTTTGAACAATCCCTGAAAGCTTAATAGAGGAAGATTAGAAAAATCTGAAGGATAGAACAGTTTTTAACAAGACCACACTCCTGAAGAAAGGATATCTGAACACAACATCAATGCATTAACTGAACCATTTGTCTCGCTGATATTTTTCAGGTTTTTTTAAATTGTTTGTTATCTACTTTTATCCCTTGTTTCCGAGATCAATATCAACTAAAAAGTAATTTAAAAATACATAATTGTGATTGTTCTCCCACAGCAGCTTAGCATTAATGCAAAAATCATACCTTTGTCAAAAAAATGCCAAAATACTTTCACATATTTTAAATCTTCATTTAAACAAATACTATCACAGAGATAGAAAGAAGGGCAACTGGTGAACCAGAAAATAAAGGAGACTTTCTCAGAGAGATGGGCCTTTGTTTCTGAACTACCCTAGAGGCCTGCTACAGGAAGGTCTCCAGATTGTCTTGACTCCAAGCAGGTATTGGAAAGTACCTTCAAAATCTAGCTTTATGGCTATCCTCTGTGGTGTTTGCACCAGAAAATCTTCCACTATCAGAAAAGAAACCCTCTGTCTATTGCCACAAGAAGCTTCACAGAATTGGAAGTCTCCTAATATAAAATTCTGTTTGTCTTATCTGACCAAAGGACTGGCTCTAGCCAGATTTGTTCCTTATCCAAACCAGATCCTGGGCTGCTCTGCCGCTTCTTCTTTCATATACTACAAAAAAAAAAAAATCTAAATCTAGAAACTGTTACAGAATTAATTGTTTGCTGTTTTCCTTCCCTCAATTCCCCTTCCTTGTTCTGTGCTAGACAGACATTCAGCAAGACTTCATGCATGTAACAAAGATCTGTACAAAACAGTAGTTTTACTTGTTTTGTTACTTCTTTTACCTGTTCTGCTGATTCACTATTAGTTTTTCTATTCCTATCCCGACCCCCACCCCCTGCATCAGCTCTGTCTTCTTACGCCCCCACCCCCCC
>VYZW01060336.1:0-22834 GCA_013401315.1 Balaeniceps rex
CCTGCACCCTGCACCCTGCTCCCTGCTCCACCCCGCTCCCTGCACCCTGCTCCACCCTTCTCCCTGCTCCCTGCACCCTTCTCCCTGCTCCCCGCTCCCCGCGCCCTGCTCCCCCCTGCATCCTGCACCCTTCTCCCTGCTCCCCACACCCTGCTCCCCACACCCTGCTCCCCACACCCTGCTCCCCACACCCTTTTCCCTGCTCCCCGCATCCTGCGCCCTGCTCTCCGCAATCCGCACCCCGCACCCTACACCCCACAATCCACACCTTGCACCCCGCACCCTGCATCCCGCAATCCGCACCCCAGTCTGGGGCCAGGCAAACCCCAGCACTTGCTAATGCCAGGGCAGAGCTGGGGGCTGGGTGGGTGGAAGCTGGACTCAGCCTGGAGGGGCTGGAGTGGGAGCCAAGGAGCAGGGACGGGCTCCCCAGGGACGGTCATCCAGTGCTGCCCCAGGGTGCCCCAGCTCTGGGTGAGTAGGGGCTGCCCCGAAACAGGGCTTGGCCCGCCTGCAGCTGTCCCCGTGCTGCCCAAGGGTGCAAATGCAGAGGGGAACATACATGCTTCCCAAAGGCTGGGTGTCTTTGGGGTGAGTCACTGGTGTAAGCCAAGCTGCAGCCCCTCCATCACAGCTGCTCCCCCACCTTGGCACTGCCCAGCCTTCACAGAAAACAAGGCACAAGCCCTTGGTGCCACATTGGGGACCAATGTCCCTGAGTGACAGCGATGTACAGGCGGGTGCTGGGAGTTGGCACGGTGGCAGGGCAGCACCCCAGCTGCCTGCCAGCCCCAGCGGGGGCACGGCCTGGGCACATCTAAGGGACAGGACCCCTGGGCCTCGCTCGGATCAGGGTGGCTCCTGCACTTGGCTGGGGTGCGGCAGTGGGCTTATGGGTTTCCACCAGTGCTCGTGCATCATTTCCCAGCAGAACCCCGTGTGTGCCCAGCAATGGGTGTGTGGCCTTAGGAGGGACATGGCAGACTGTGAGCACTGCATGGAACCCAGGTGCTTGGTGCCAGATTCCCAGCTCCTGAGTCACCAGTGTGGGCACCCTGTTAGTTGGAGACGCCGTCCGTGTCCTGGGGACTGGAAACTGGCGGTCCTGTTGCCCCTGACCCTGGGACCTGCCGTGCCGGGAGCTCACGACAGCTCTGGATTTATGCTCCCAGCACCTGCCTCTCCCCCCTGCAAAGGGAACGAGCACCCCCACCGCCTGGCACCCCGCAAGCAGACAGCTGGAGGGTCTCCATGTCAACCACAGCAAAACACAGGGCCAGCGCCCCACCGAGACGGGACCAGGCTGGGAGCAGGCACCCAGCACCCCGGCCCGGAGCTGGGCCATGCATAACCCCTGCCCGCCACCCTCCTGCTGAAGGGACATGGGTGCCAGGCAGCCGTACCCCGTTCCTCCTGTCAGCATCACCCCCCCGCTGCTGCAGGCACCCAGCTCAGGGCCGGGTGCTGCCCCGTGGTCCCCAGGCCATGCCTGGGGGACACCTGGGGACATTTTCAGTGTGGGTGCCTGGAGCTCATGGCCCCCCCAGCTGTGGCTGCCTGAAGCGGGTGGGTACCCAGCAGACGCGGGTGCCTGGGGCAGATGGGTCCCAGTAGGTGCAGGAGCGGGAGGTGCCCGGATCCAGGGTGGCCGGGGCAGGGGGTGAGTGGCAGGGCCGGGTGTGGCCCTTGCCCAGCCCCGCAGGCGCGAGCAAAGGGCAGCGCCTTGGCGTGCCGCAGCTATTCCCGGAGCAGCGGAGCTTCCAGAAAAAGCTCCCGCTGGCTATTTCCGGGTGGGCTTTGACTCACCCCTGGCTGGATGCCGGGGGCTGCACAGCACCTGCCGCGGCCACCCCCCGCCCCGTCACCGCGCTCCTGGGAAGGCACTGCTCCTGTCCCCATCCCTCTCTGCCCCAGGGACCCCCCAGTGTAGCAGGGAGCCCCAGGCAGCCCCCCAAAACTGGCACTCCTCCTCGGGGTGCTGGCAGCCTGCTGTTGGGCTCACACACGTGCCCAGGGTGCCTGGCAGGGGCAGGACTGGTGGGGACAGGGCACCGTGCCCCTTCCCACATCCCCTGGCAGCCCAGCGTGGGCTTTGCTCCGGGAAGCGTTCCCTGGGCGGTGGGTGGCTCCGGGGATGGGCAGCCAGAGCTGAGCCCTGCTGGAAGGGGTTAATGGGGAGACAGCCTGGGACAGAGCCTGTAAACACAGCCGAGCTCCACGAAGTGCCGGCTGCCTGCCAGCCTGCCTGGACCCCCTCCCTGCCCGCTCTGCCAGGATGAGTGCAGGGATGGCACCCATCGTGGTGGTCCCCCCCCATCCCAGCCCACGTGTCTGAGCATGGGAAAATGAAATCACTGCCCGGGCATTGCTGGAGGCTGAGCCAATGGCCACCATGCCTTACATGAGCCGCCAGTGATGCGGCGGGTAACCACTACCTCATCTCACTGGTATGGGTGATGCTACCGATGCCTGCAGGAGGGCAGACAGACACCCCAGCATCCTCATGGACCATGAGGGCAGGTGGACATCCTCAGCCTGGCCCCGGGCTGCAGGGATGGGTGAACACCCCCAGCATCCCCATGGATCACAGGGCTAGCTGGACACAAGTGATCGGGGCAGGTATATGCCTCGAGCATCCACCCGGACACGGAGGTAGCTGGTCTCCTCCAGCATCTACATGGCCTTGGGGGGAGCAGGTCACCCCAGCATCCTCATGGACCATGGAGGCAACAGCTCACCCTGAGGACCTACACAGACCCAGAGGGACAAGAAAACACACCCCAGCATCCGTACAGGTTACAGGGGATAGCTGGACACCCCCAGCATCCACGCATGCCATGGGGCAGCCAGGCACCCCCAGCATCCCTGTGCCACTCGGAGACAGACCATCATCCCCAGCATCCCCATCACCTGGGGACACAGGGGTGGGGACCAGGGGCAGCCAGACAGGCTGTGCACCCACACTGCCAGCCCTGAGCCCTGGGGTGGGTGAAGGCATGGGGGCAGCTGGGGTGAGCAGTGGGTGGGGGGCTGCAGCCTGTAGGGTTGGCCGTGGTCCAGGCGGGGAAGGAGAACCATCTCCTATTTAGACAATGGCACGTGCCCTGGGTCCGTCAGCGCCGGGGAATGGGCCACACACTCCTTCCCTCTTAGGGTAAAGGCGCCTGGAAGGCTCATGGCTGTAAAAGGAGCGAGATGGAGGGAGACGGCCAGGGGCCAGAAGGGAGGGGGATGGATGCCCTCACTGCTTCATTCCCATCCGTCCGCTCACCCCTGAGCCAGGGCCAGGCGTGAGGGGGGCACAGGGGCCCCAGCAGCAGGGTACAGGGCCGAGGAGGGGTTGGCACCCCATCCCCGTATCCTGCCCGGCTCCAAGCCCCGAGATGCCCGCAGCCCGGGGAAGCTGTGCTCCGCTCACTGGGCGGCTTAAATCCTGGGGGAGCAGTGGGGAGGGAGGGCCGGGGAGGAGGGGCAGCTGTGGGAAGCAGCTGGCTTTGCTCACCGGGATGTCATGACCGGAGGGAGTTGTTTGACATTCCAGCTCCTGATGCCTTCCCGGCAGCAGCCTCGTCCCAGGGCCTGGCGGGAGCTGGGGCCGGGCCAGTGCGGGGGCTTGGGGGCCGCTTCCCAGGCTCCGCCAGTCTGGGTCAGCCTGGCCTGGGATGGAGCCATGGGGAGGCTGAACGGGGCTCGGCAGGACAGGAGGCACCCCTGCACCGCTGCTCTCTGCAGCCTTTTTGCAGCCCCTGGGGCTTCAGCCTGGGGCCACGTCCCCGGGATGGGACTCTGGCAGGGTCCCCGGGTCCTGCTCCTCGCCCCCTGCTTCCCGTGCTGCTGCGTCCCGCATGCAGACGGGGCTTTCCTAAGAAGCTGCAGAAAATCCAAGGTGTCCGTCCGCCCTCTGCCAGACATGGGGCCCCTGCCTGCTCAAGAGCCATCCCGGAAGGCTGTCACGCAGCTGAGGAAAGGCCACTTCAAACAGTTTGTCAGGAGGATGCTCCTGGTTAACCCCTCTGATCTGCTTCCCCTCCTAGCAGCAGTGCCCAAGAGTGCATTTCCCCTCCCGGGGCACCCCAACCCTGCACCTCCCTGCTCTGTGGGATGGGGATGGGGACAAGGACTCGCCGGGCCTTGGTGGGGGGTTGCATCACTGCAGCCCTACCTGAAGCACGAGGGCAGGGTGCTGAGCACCGCTGGACATGCCACTCCTGGGGGGCCCATCCTCCCCACACCCCAGCCAGCAGGACAGTGGGATGGGGTCATGGAAGGGGACGGCTGAACAGTATGGCTGGCACTGTGCCGGCCCAGACCCCTGGGGTCCCCCGCGCTGGTGTGGGGACCCACCTGCCCTTCTGCACCCCAGCCAAGGGCTGGCATGCCACCCTGCCAGCACTCACGGGGCAGGCAGGGCACACGTGCAGGGCTCAGGGATGCACAGGGCACGCTCGGAGCAGGGCCAGGAGGAGGAAGGATGCTGTCTGTTTTTCCATCTTCTCCCCCTCCACACCCCACAAGCCCCCCTTCCTTTCATCCTCCCCCTGCGCTGGGATGAAACAACCCCATCTGGAAATACCTTCCCTTTTAAAGGCAGGCTCCGCCAGGCAGCCTGCACCCTCCGGGAAGCTGTCGCATTACGTGCGTCCAGGCGGCCAGGAGGGGCTCCAGAGATGGGGGGCCTGGGGGGCAGCCTGGGTGTGTGGCATCAAGCCTCTGCCCACCTGCATGGCCATGGGGCCCAGACCTTTGCTGGCCCCCAAGGCGGCAGGGGGCTGGCAGGGAGCAGGCAGGAGTGCCTCCCAGAGCCGGGGCAGTTGAGGATGCTGCCGTGACCAAGCCCAAGCCTTTGCTGTGCCGGTGCTGCCACAGGCAAGCCCTGGCACCGCTCAGCATCTGCGTTGCAGCCGGGGTGGGGGGCCGGGAGGTGCAGGGCCGGGCAGGGCTGGGCGCTGCTCCTGCTGCTGAGTCACCCGGTGCCCGGTGGCACGGTGGTCCCCTCCGCCAGGGCCTCCAGGGACAGAGGTGCTGGGGCTGTGCCAGCTGATGTCAGCCAAAACAGCCAGGCTTGGGCAGGGCTGTGGGTCCCAGGTGTGCCGGGGGGCCTGGGGAGGAGGGGGAGCTGCCCGGGCAAGGGGAACCCCCCGAGGGTGTCCCCCAGAACAGCCCCACTCCGTCAGAATGTCCTCTTTAGCTGGCATGGGTTTGTGCGTGGCCCCTGGGGTCCCCTGCCCTGTCCCACCGCCTGTCCAGGAGGTGGGAAGCTGCAGTGGGGGTCCTGGGGTGAACTGGGGTATTCCCCATTCTGGGACGGTTGGGGGAGCTGGGCTGGGCTTTCCGCTCCCCAAAGTACCGCCAGGCCAAGAGGGAGGCTGGGGAGACAGGGCAGAGCCTGCAGCACCCTGGGATGACCTGGGGACCTTGTCCTGCTCTTGGGGTGATGGGGACCAGGGAGGGGCTGGGGGTGCTCTGGGCAGGGTCCCCATCCAGCCGTGCTCTCTGTACGCCTGGCGCAAGATGGGTTAACAGGGTGCCTCCCCCAGCTATAAATAACATGTATGTCCCACGTGTATGAGCTCGGGAGGCTATTTTGGTTGGGTGCCTGCTGCTTCGGGAATGTGCCGGAGCGAGGACCTGGGGGGTGACATCACCGGGACCGCTCTGGACCCAGCACCTGCTCGGGGTCACTCAGCAGCACCCTGAAAGCACCCAGCCCCCCGTATCAGAAAGCGGGGGTTTGGGTGGTGGGTCAGCACAAGCACACTCAGGGCACGAGTCCCCCCACATCACCTCCTCCCCAGGGCCCTCCCTTGCCCCCTCTCTGGATGGGGGGGCTGGAGTCTGGCCCCACATGGAGAGCTGAGCCTGGTGCTCTTGTCGTGGGCTGCGTCAAGGCACCATAGGGGTGCTCAAGGCCAATTTGGGGACTGTGGCCACCGGGCATGGGGTCTGGCAAGAGAGGGTGTGAAGGGCTGAGTCCCCTTCTTTCCCCCCCAGCATCAGCCCAGGCTGTCTGTCTGTCTGGGCCCCCCGTGGGTGGCACTGCACCCAGATGGGGGTCTGGGCAGTGCTGGGGGACTCAACACCAGCCTGCCCCCCTTTCTCCCTTCGCACCCCCAGGGACGGGCCAGTGTGGTGGGGGCCGGGGGGGAGGCTGACACACCGTCGGGGTCTGGGGGTGCCCAGGGTTCCATGGGCATCGTTGTCGCCCATCCACGGGTCCATGGCCCAGCGGTGCGGGCAGGTGAGGGGCAGTGGGCGGGGGCTGGCGGCCGTCCCCCCGCAGCAGCATCCCCCAGCTGCCCGGCAGCAGGAGGGGCGGGTGATGTCA
Source organism: Balaeniceps rex (assembly GCA_013401315.1). Classification (NCBI taxonomy): domain Eukaryota; kingdom Metazoa; phylum Chordata; class Aves; order Pelecaniformes; family Balaenicipitidae; genus Balaeniceps; species Balaeniceps rex. The sequence continues at coordinate 6,326 of VYZW01060336.1, forward strand.
GCAGGATACAAATAGCGGCAGCACGGGTCCCCTCCCGACGCCTCGCCGAGCCGCCGGCCGCTCGCCAGCCCCGCTGCCTGCTCCCTGCTCCGGCCTCGCCGCCCCAAGCCGCCGCCATGAGCCAGTCCTACTCCTCCAGCCAGCGGGTCTCTTCCTACCGCCGCACCTTCGGCGGCGCCTCCCCAGTCTTCTCCCGTGCCTCCTTTGGGGGCAAGGGCAGCAGCGGCAGCTCCGTCACCTCCCGCGTCTACCAGGTGTCCCGCACCTCGGCCGTCCCCAGCCTGTCCAGCTTCCGCACCACCCGCGTGACGCCCCTGCGCTCCTACCAAAGCGCCTACCAAGGTGCCGGCGAGCTGCTGGACTTCAGCCTGGCCGATGCCATGAACCAGGAGTTCCTCCAGACCCGCACTAACGAGAAGGTAGAGCTGCAGGAGCTCAATGACCGCTTCGCCAACTACATTGAGAAGGTGCGCTTCTTGGAGCAGCAGAATGCCCTCATGGTGGCCGAGGTGAACCGCCTGCGGGGCAAGGAGCCCACCCGCGTGGCCGAGATGTACGAGGAGGAGCTGCGGGAGCTCCGGCGCCAGGTGGACCTGCTCACCAGCCAGCGGGCTCGTGTCGAAGTCGAGCGCGACAACCTGCTTGATGACCTGCAGAAGCTCAAGCAGAGGTGAGGAGGGGCCCTGGCGTGCCCCTGTGGGCATCCATCCCTGCATCTCCATCCCTAGGGATGGGCAGTGGCAGAGCTCGCCCCGGCAGCCCCTCGGGTGCTCACTGCTGTCCTTGTGCCCCATGTTCAGACCCCATTGCGGACCTGCTCTTCCGTCCCCCTCACCCCATCCCCCGGGACGGGAGAGCACTCCGGCCATGCCTCTCGCTGACTGCACCCGCTTGCAGAGCACTTTGCGGGGTGCCAGGTCCTGGCATGGTGGCTGCGAGTTTTGGGAGGGAGAAGGGCACCCGCGACCCCCTACACTAGTACTGGGTGCTCCCTGACCCATGGTGTGGGGCAAGCATGGGGGAGCTGGCCCAGCGGCTTGGGGCAGGGCGAAGGAGGTGCCCACAGCCTGGGCATCTCAGCAGGGCACTCTGGACGGCCGCTGCCCGCCCTCGCCAGGCACCCGGCAGCAGCCGGTGGCCAGGACAGCTCTGGCAGCAGGGGTGTCCCCTGCGCCTCCCCTTGCAGTGCGGCCGAGACTGGGCTGTGATGCCATGGGACCCCCAGAGCTGGGGGATTGGAGTGCCCCCCCCCGGGGTCCCCATCCCCACTCACACAGGGGAGGGCTGGCCAGCCCACGGGTGCACTGAGCCCTGGGGGGTGGACAGATGGACAGAGCCAGCCAGGCAGACGGAAGCAGGAGGGAGGGTGACCAGGGTGGGGGGTGTGGGATGTGTGCTCTGCCAGCTCCGGAGGCAAAGGAGGGAGGGGAGGAAGTGGACGCACTTCCGCAGGCCAGGGATGCTCCAGCCCTGACGTGGGCGTCCACGGTGCCGTGGGAGCAGCAGGGACCCCCCAAGGATGCCGTGGGCCTGGCTGGTGGTAGGGAGGGGGCTGGGGCCAGGGGGGAATAGCCACAGGGGTGGGGCTGAGTGACCCCCCAGGGACTGACCGGTGTGGGGGCACCTGGCAGCAGGGGCAGATGCTCGGTGGGAGCTGCTTGTTCTGATGCTGGTTTGTGCCCTCCCTCCTGGCCCCTGTGCCCCAGCGATGCCAAGTCCCCATCTCCCGGGGGTGACACAGCCTGCTGCCTCCCCCTCGCAGCCCCAGCCTCTGCCCCAGATGGCCGGCGCTGGGGTGCCGGTGGGGCAGAGCCCCTGATGCTCGGAGGCTGGGGGTGGCGGCATGGAGGACCCCTGAGTGTCAGGGGAGGAGCAGGGCGCAAGACAAACGGGTGTCGGGTTCCTGTCACCCTGTGTGCCAGCACACCCAGTCACCTCTGTCTCCTCCCAACACCTTCCCCCTGACCAGCAGCCTGTGGCACTGCCCCCTCCACTGGCACAGCCCGGCTCCCCAGCCCTGACCTTGGGCTCACACCCCAGCGGTCCCCTCTCCATACCCCCATCCCACAGCATGGCTGCGACCCGCCTGTCCTCCTGCTGTCCCCAGGACGGCTCAGCCGGTGGCCATCCCTTGGGCCCCCCGTGCTGGATCCTGCACCCCGTCCCCCCGGCTGCTGGCCACTCTCCCCTATAAGGGCCGGGGCAGCGCGCGTGGCACCGAGCTGACCTCATGCCTTTGTGCTCTCTCTGGCGTTGACTATAATAGGGAATGGGAGGAAGAGCCCCTGGCCCCCCGCCAGCCCTCCCGCCACCCGCCGGGAATGCAGGACAATCGCCGTCTTTCCACCGGGCCACGCTGGGCTCAGGGACGGAGAGGGGGGACTTCGCCACCGGGGGACAGGGCTCCCTCCGAGTGCCGCTGACCTCCCCTCTCTGCCCCCAGGCTGCAAGAGGAGATCCAGCTGAAGGAGGAGGCTGAGAACAACCTGGCTGCTTTCAGAGCCGTGAGTACCTGCCGCCCCATGCGGCGTGGGACCCCTGCCTCCCCTCCCACACCGGTCTCCCCCCAGCAGCCCGGCCCCAACACCGGGGCATGGCCCTGGGCACAGCTTTGCACCCTCCAGCCCCATCATGTAGTCCCTGCACTCCCCCCATGCCCCCAGGGGTGTTCACCCCCCTGCTACCCCTCACTCTGTGTCCCCCCAGGACGTGGATGCGGCCACGCTGGCACGCATCGACCTGGAAAGACGCATCGAGTCCCTGCAGGAGGAGATCGCCTTCCTCAAGAAGGTGCACGAAGAGGTAGGTTGGGGGCGGCCCCATTTCCCCCGGGCACCCGTGGGGCTGGGGGACAGAGCGGGTGCCCTGAGGCATCATCTTGTCCCTCCAGGAAATCCGGGAGCTGCAGGCTCAGCTGCAGGAGCAGCACATCCAGGTGGAAATGGACGTCTCCAAGCCCGACCTGACGGCTGCACTGCGGGACATCCGTGCCCAGTATGAGAACATCGCTGCCAAGAACATCGCCGAGGCTGAGGAGTGGTACAAGTCCAAGGTGCAGGAGGCGGCGGGCTCTGGGCTGGCCCCAGCACGGTGGGTCCCGGCCATCCCGGTGGCCATGCCCGCTGACCCTGGCCTCTCCCCAGGTGTCTGACCTGACGCAGGCGGCCAACAAGAACAACGACGCACTGCGGCAGGCGAAACAGGAGATGCTGGAGTACCGGCACCAGATCCAGTCCTACACCTGCGAGATCGATGCCCTCAAGGGCACGGTGAGCCATGGGCACTGTTGGGAAGACCCTCAGCTTCCCTGCAAGGACCCGCTGCTCCGGGGCTCCTCAGGGACTTCTGGGACATCTCTGGGGTGGGGACCTCTTCCCAGCTCTCTGAGTTGCTGCCACGGGGGGACTCGTCCCCCAGATTTGGGCTGCGCCTCCCCCAGCGCAGTCTGGGCCTCTGCGAGGTGCTCTGGCAGAGCCCCAGGGTCAAGGCGCAGATTGCAAAAGGTGCCCCAGCCCGCGAGGCTCCAGGCAGGCGGGTGCAGGGCTCGGGGTGTCTGGTTGCAGGCTGGGAAGGTGGTTGCAAACAAACAACAGTCCTGCTCCGGCACGGTCACGGTCACAGGAGCCAGCCAGCAGCCACCAGTTTGGCAGTGCCGTCCCCCGGGCAGCTGTCCGGTGCTCCTGCACCTCTCTGTGCCCTCCTGCCGGGGTAGGACGGCTTTGCTGGGGGTCCTGAGGAGGTGGGCAGAGGGTGCTGGGGTTGCCCAGCACCTGCCCAGCTTGCCCCTGCCAGACCCTGCTGCCCAGCGCCGGGCAGATGGAGGGTGACGGCCACCCCATCATGGTCCCACGTCAGCTGGACCCAGCCAGGGTCGACCACAGCTCTCTCCAGGTCCCTGGCTCTCCCCTAGGACCCCCCCATCTCCCATCCCAGGTGCCCCCTGTCCCCTCCAGGTCTCCCCCCTCGCTGAACCCCCCTGTCCCCCCCTAGAACGACTCGCTGGTGCGCCAGATGCGGGAGATGGAGGAGCGCTTTGCGGGGGAGGCCAGTGGGTACCAGGACACCATCGCTCGGCTGGAGGAGGAGATCCGGCACCTGAAGGACGAGATGGCCCGGCACCTGCGTGAGTACCAGGACCTGCTCAATGTCAAGATGGCCCTGGATGTGGAGATCGCCACGTACCGCAAGCTGCTGGAGGGCGAGGAGAACCGGTGAGCGGCAGGGGGGCAGGACAAGGTGGGGGGACCAGCAGCGTCAGCTGTTTTTTAGGGCTCCCACCCCATAAGCAGCTGCCCAAGGGCTGGGGCTGGCTGGTGCTGAGCTCTCCCCTCTATGTCCCCGCAGGATCAGCATCCCCATGCACCAGACCTTCGCCTCCGCACTCAATTTCCGAGGTGAGTATCGCCCCGTGAGGAGGGGGGCCTGGGATGAGTCCCCAGTGGTCCCCGGTGTGGGGGCAAATCTCCCTCCTGGGGGGCTGCAGCCAGGCTGGCAGGTTGGGGACCCACGGGTGCCACACTGAGCCCCTGGTGTTGGGGCACTTGGTTGGGTGTTGGCATAAGCTGAGGGAGACTTAAGCCAGGGCTCCTGAAGCCCCCAGTGGCCCCAGCCCCACTGCGGTGCCCCCATGCCACATGTCCCCGCGGTCCCATGCCCTGTGTCCTCCCGCCCACAGAGACCAGCCCAGAGCAGCGTGGCTCCGAGGTGCACACCAAAAAGACCGTGATGATCAAAACCATCGAAACCCGCGATGGGGAGGTGAGCGCAGGGTGGCACCAGGGGGTAGTGGGGAGGTGGGGGGGGCCGAGCACAGTGCCTGTCCCCACACTCGGGACTCCAGTGCTGGCACGACATGGCGTCTCACGGTGCCTCTCTCCCGGCAGGTGGTGAGCGAGGCGACCCAGCAGCAGCACGAAGTGCTGTAAGGATGCTGCTCCTGCAGCCCACCGGCACCTTCTGTCCCTGCCTCCATCCCGCCGCCAAGCCCCCCTCCTGCCCCCCACCTCGCCCCCCGGCGCTCCCCTGGCACTGCCCGAGGGGTGCCCCCGGCGCAGCTGCCTCTGGGCCCCCCGCACCCCCCGGGCTCTCTCCTTCGGCTTTGAAAGGCTCGCTCTGCTTTTGCAGCTTCGCAGCGGCAACGCCAGCGTCAGGATCAGGCCCGGGCCAGGGGGGCAGCAGGAGGGAGGGAGGGGACAGGCAGGAGGGGCTGGGGGGAGCAGGTGGTGGCCTGGGCCAGCTCCCTGGAGAGCCAGACGGTCCCAGCGGCAGGGTCTGGATCCCCCTGCAGACCCCTCCCCACACCGGGCATGGGCTTGGGGTTCATCCTGCAGGCGCGGGGACCCGTCCCCCTGCACCGGCACTGCCTGCCTCCCTGCAGCTGGCACTTCTCCGGGTGCATGGCGGCGATGCTGGGGATGGGAAGAAGCGGGGTCTGGGCCGAGCCCCCCGTTCTCTGCCCGGCTTGGAGCCAGGGTGCTCCCAACCTGCATCCCCCCCTGGCCCAGGGGGGCTGGGGCCCTGTGCTCCCCCCGGCCCAAGAGGCAGCCCCGTGGGGCAGAGGAGGGCAGCGCCCGCCCCCCCCATTGCGGGGACCCCCAGCAGCAGGAGGCTGCACGGGGCCAGGCTCGTGAGCCGAGAGGGTACCCGTAGGTGGACACAGGAGAGAGGAGGAGTGAGTGAGTGGGAGAGAGGGGGGAGAGAAGGAGAGGAGCCGGAGAGAGGCCCGGGGGCCAGGGCAGGCACCCCCACCCCTCGCCCCACTGCACCCCCACCCCACCGTGTCTATGTGACTCTTCAGGAGGCTGAAATAAACAGCGGAGCATCACCCCTTTCTCCCGGCGTGTCTCTGGGGCAGGGATGGGACAGGGGGGCAGGGAGGGGGCACCTGGGGGGACATTGCACGGGCCGCTGGGCTGGGCTGGGGTGGATGGGGGGCCAGCACACCCCCAAGCCGTCTCTTCCCTAGGCTGCTGGTCCCCCCAAAATGTGTGTCCCTCACACTGAAGGCACCCCAGAGCATTTTGCTGCCTGTGGTGGTGGGTTTCCCAGTTGCACTGTGTGGGGAAGCTCTGCTGGGACTGGGGGCAGTGGCAGCCAAGCCTTGAGCAGATTTGAAGGGGCTCTGGGTGACTGTCCCCTGTCCCCCCCATAGACCCAGGGCCTCACACCATGGCCTGGTGGCTCTCAGCCCCACAGCTGCCCCTTTTCTGCCCTCATGTGGGCCAACCCTGCCCCAGACCCACGCCTGCCTGGGACCTCTCCAAGCTCCCCCATTGCCACTGACATGCAAGCAGAGCCCCCCTAATCCCAAATCTACCTCCTCCCTGGCACCCCACGTGCATCAACCCCACCACCCCGCACCTGCCCCCACCCCAGGCTCAATCTCCAGCTTCAACCTGCCCCCTATGCCCTCTCCCCCCAGCAGACGTGCCCCCCTCCCCGTGGTCGGGGTGTGGTGGTCTTGGCTTTGGCTCCTTCGCCTCAGCGATGGGGGAAGCAGCCGGGGAACACAGGGTCAAGCATCCCACAGGGGAGAGAGGCACATGGTTGCTCTGCCCCAGGAGGCGTCAGAGGGTCCGCACCCCCCTGCCAGGCAGCAGAGCCCTGGGAGGGCAGTGGGCTTGGCAGGGGGTGGCATTTTAGGGATAAGGCAGGTGCTACTGCCAGCAGTGGGAACGGGGCTGGGGGGTCCCTGATGAAGAGGCCACCGTGGTGAACCCCAGGTTTGGCCGTGGGGCCGGCCAGGGCCAGGGGGGTGTTGGATCTCAAGGGCTGTCTCCAGCAGGTGGCCCTGTGACACCGAGGACAGTCCCCAGGGCTGCCCTGGAGAGGGACGACACCTCCCTCCCTACCCGGACCAGGCTGGCTGGGCCAGGGCTCTGCCCCTGGGGCCAGAGGGGGACAGGAGGGGACAGAGCAGCCCTTTGCCCGCAGGCAGGGAAGGGCCCCCCAAGCCTCTCGAGAGCTTCTCCTCCAGCCCCTGAGACCCTGGGGCTTGCTCAGCTGCTCTGCAGTGGGGCTGTGGGTCTAGCAGGGCATCCTGCTCTGGCGGGCCCCAGCCACCCAAGCCAGGGGAAACTGGGGTCTCCTCGCCGGGGATGCTCCACTGATACCGGTGCTCTCGGGCCGAAGCCGGTGGGGCTGGTCCGCAGCTGGGAAGCAGCGTGCTGTGTTGTTCGCGTCCTGCTCACCCAGATTTACAGCCCCCGGCGAGGGCGGCCAGGGCCAGGTGCTGAGACGTGTGCCATCGCGCCGGGAGCCGGGGAAGCCCTGCCTTGCCCGGGGGTGGCGAGGCAGTGCATGGCACAGGCAGCCCCTGGTCACTTGCTGCCTGGAGTGCAGCATGTGGGAGCATTCATGGGGCACCCCAAACCTGAACAGCGGGGTGCTCCTGCTCCAAGCAAGGCTTGAATGGGGGGCTGGCCGGGACCCACACTGCCCAGGGCAGCGAGGCAGGGGCTCAGTGAGAGAAATGGGGTTTTGCTGTGTTTGCAGCCTCCCGGCAGGGTGGATTTGGGGTGAGCGGGGATGCAGGGATCCCCGCCTCCGCTGCCTGCTGGGGATGGGGCAAAGGGGCCCTGTGGGGCTGGCTCCTGCCTGGGGTCTCGCATTGCAGGAAGCATGACGGTGTCCTTTCCCTCCACATGCCACCAGGGTCCCTCTGTCCCGATCCGGTGACATCGCAGGAGAAGGGGAAGGGGGGGAGGAAGGCTGGGTCCCCCCCTGAGCCTCACTGCTAATATGGAAAGGCGCTGGCCCCTTTCTATCTTTGCAAGCGGAGCTGGGCTGCAGGGCCAGGGCGGCCGGCGCGGAGAGGGGGAGCCCGGCCAAGGAATGTGACATATCAGAGGCAGCTGCCACTTCAGGAGAGGGGGCAGAGGGAGCGCAGCTCGCCGGGGGCCGTGCGGGACGGGACGGGCGAGGGGGGGGACGCCACGGCCCCAGCGCCAGGACGGCTCATCGAGCGGCCGGCACCCACAGGATTCGCACCCTGGCTGGCGGAGGAGCAGGTGCCGAGGCGCTGGGCAGGCTCGGGGTCGCAGCGGAGCATGGGGTGTGGGTGCTGCACCGCACTGGGCGCTCGGTGACTGGCGGCTCGGCGAGCAGCAACCCGAGCCCCCACCTAAAAATAGCCCCTCACTTGCCCACGGCGCTGCGACCTTCGGGGCTGCAGCCGGTGGGGGGGAGGCACTGAACCGGACGGCACCTGGACCGGGGGGCCGCCTCTGTCCCGGCACCCCTGGCAGGCACCCAGCACCCCCAGGCTGCAGGCAGGGGGAGAAGAGGGGCACGGCACTGCTGACTTGGGGTGGCGGGGGTCGCGGGCGTGGGCAGGGGAGCTGCAGACCATGCACCGAGCGCAGGGACGTGGCAGCACAAGTAGGGCCGGTGGGGAGCCCCGGGCAGCCCCGCCGAGCCCCGGCATCCCCCCGAAGCGCGCCAAGGTCACGGCGGAGCCGAGGGCACCCGAGGAGGGCCCGGCTCGCCCGGCGGCGCCATTTTTTGCGCGGAAGCTGAAGAACGCAGCAATCGGCACCGGCTGCGACATCCGGCTGCGGGTGGTGGCGGTGGGCAACCCCCGGCCCAGCCTCCGCTGGTACCGAAATGAGGAGCTGCTGGACCCACGTGGGGAGGAGTACGGCACCCTCTGGATCCGGGACAGCAAGAAGGAGGATGCCGGCGTGTACACCTGCATTGCCGAGAACGAGCGGGGAGAGGCCATGACCAGCGCTGTGCTGGCCATCATTGACATGGAAGGTAAGCACAGCCGTGGGCAGGGGTTTGCCGAGGGTGGCAGCGGTGCTTTGCAGGCTCCTGCCGCAGTGCATGCCCGGAGCCAGCCAGGGCTGGGCTTTGCTGTGCCCGCCCTGCTGCAGGCTGGGGTGCCCGGTGCCGGCAGTGCCGGGGCGGCTCTCTGGCCTGGAGCAAGCATGTGGCTGCAGTACCCGCTGCCAGGCCAGGCAGGGTGCCAGGGCCGGGCACAGAGGTGTCGGGAGCATGTGGTGCCAAGCCTGCTCGGGGCAGAAGGAGAGAGAGAGAAAGAGATGCGGTTCGGGTGCACGGCACCGGTGGTGCCACCCTCCGCAGCCACCGACACGGTCCCCGGTACCCCCGGTGCCCCTGCACAAGCCACCCCCGTGCACCAGCTGCCCGTGGGCAGAGCTGCCCGTGGCATCACCATCACAGCTGTACCAGGCACTGGGGCTGCACCGGGAGAACTGGGACCCTCCGGGCATGGGGCCGGTGGGAGGAGCCTAACACTGCAGGAGGTGGGGCTGTCAAGTGGGTGGAGCCTGTGCCGTGCAGTGGGCGGGGCCTGATTGTTAATTAGCAGGGGCGGAGCCAGCTTTTGCAGGCCCCATAGAGCCCTGTGGCAGCCCCTCTGCTCATCACCCCCGGGTGCAGCAGCTGGGCATGCTGCTCTGGTGCACAGGGAGTGCGTGGGGGCTGCTGTGGGCCCTTGTGGGGCCCTTGCATGGGTGGGTCTCATCCTGCACAGGGGCCGGGCAGGTTTGGGGCTCAGCCCCCTCTGCCCCAGGATGGGTGCCACCTCCCTGGGGCATTGCAGACCTGAGATGTGAGCTGTGCCATCTGCGTGGGGACAGCGAAGGCAGGGAGCGAGGGAGGCGGTGCTGAGTCCTGAGGCTCCGGGGAAAGAGCTGCACCCAGGGCTTTGCAGCACGGGAGGCATGCTGGAGATGCTGCACCTTGAGGGGGAGACAGTGGCAGTGGGGGGGCAGAAGGAGCCTTTGCAGTGCTGAAGGGGAGCAATGGAGGAAGAGGAGGAGTTGCTGTGTGCGAGCTGGGAGACTGGAGGAGCAGTGTTTGGAGGATGGAGGAAGGTGCATGTGCTGCTCATGGGCCTGGTGGGGGGACAGGGGGAGCAGAGAAGTGCGCAGGAGGGGTCCTGCCCTGCAGTGGGCCTGCACAGGGTCACCGTGCATCGCACCTTTGGGGACCGTGGCACTGTGCAGCTGGATGCGTGGCGCTGTGTGTGCAGGGAGAGTGGGAGACGTGCACTGCCCCATGGGGCAGGAGCAGCCTGTCCCAGGGGGCCGAAGCAGCAGGGGTCACCCTGTTCTCACACTCCAGTGTGCAGCTGCACCTCTCCATGGCACCGCCAGCCTGGGCCCCCCTGCCTCTGCCCAGCAGCGTGGCACTGCCTGATTTCCCCAGGTGCCCGTTCCCGTTATGCTGACGCACTCGTCCCTGCTCCCGATTCCCAGCCGCCGGCCCTCGCCGCCACCTTTCTGGAGCAGCTGAGGGAGGGACGGAGCAGCCAGGATTGCCCAACGTGCAGGGTGAATGTCACCCTGCCCCGGCGCTCCTCCTGGCAGGCGCTTGGCTGTGGGTGCACCGCCATCGAGCAAACAGCCACCCAAAAAGCCTGCCCCAGGGCAGAGACACCTCTGGGGCCATGCAGGCTCTGGGGCACTGGGCTGGGCGAGGAGTGCGGCAGCCCCGGTGTGGCTTTGCCCCTGCCCCACGGCAGAACAGTCTCTGCAGCGTGCTGCAGCAGTGCCCGGGGAGCACCATGTCCTGCTGGGTGCTGGAGAGGGGTGCTGGCATGGAGGTGATGGGATGTGGTGGGGGGTCCAGCCCTATCGCCTGGCCCCATTGCAGGGCGCTGGCATTCAGCTTGTTGTTCCCCCGAGGCCATTTTCTCCATGCCGGCAGCCAAGTGGTGAGACAGGTCATCATGTGAAATGGAGGAGCCGTGCCACCACTCTGCGCCCGCTTGCCCTGACACCCTGCCAGAATGTGTGCCGAGGCTTGCTGGCCTCCAGCATGGAGGCCCCGGCTGCTCAGGGGCTCCCCATGCTCCCTGCTGAGACCCAGCTCTCCGGGGACCATGGAAGTTCCACTGGTGGCTGCGCCGTTCCTGTGCCGGGCAGGGACACCCCATCCTTGTTCCCTGGGGTCCCTGTGAGCTGGGTCATCAGCCACTTATGGGGCAAGGGGGATGTGTGCAAGGTCCCCGGGCAGGATGAGGTCTTTCTGTGGGCTTGCGGTCCTGGTCCCCCATGTCTGGAGGTATTGGGGTGCCCTTGCTCCATTGGCCTCTGCTGGATCGTGGTCTCTGGTGGGCACAGAGCCCAGTCCTCCACCCTTTCTCCCCGGAACACAGGCTGGACTGCAGCTCTCTGTGGGGCCAGCGTCGGCTCTCCCCAAGGTGGCTCAGGTCACTGCTGGTGGGGTGGGGGGCTCTGTCCTGCCCAGCTCCGTGCTCATCCCCGGCAGCTCCTCCTGCACCAGCTCAGCATTCCCCCTTGCTCGCACGAGCCCGATTTAGCTCCTCTAATCCCTTGCCCTGAATCTGTCGCTCCACCCCACTAATGATTTTCTCCTGCTCTTCTCCCAGGTCCCCCGAGTGCGTCAGTGCCTGGTGTGGGGAGTGGGGAGCGCACGCGTGGGGCTGACCAGGCAGCGAGGCGCAGGGGCTCCCGGGGGCACACCGTCCCCGCTGTGTCCCACTGCTCTGCCCCTCTCCTGCTGCAGGTTCTCCCTGGTGCCCTGGCTCCACGGGTGCAGGTGGGGTGCATGGGCCCTTCTCACACCAGCACCAGGGGCTTCTCACACCAGCACCAGTCTGGTCCAGGGGCTTCCCAGGTCCATCCAGGGACCCCCCAGACCCTTCCAGCCAGCCCTGGTCCCCACTGTGGCTCCATTGCCCCCAGGCTCGCTAAAGCCTGTATCACCTCTCAGCTGCATCTCCTGAATTTTTTCCCTGTAAACCGGATTAAATCACCTCTTAAGAACCTGAGCTAATCTCCTTTTAGAGCCCAGCCCTCCCTCGCTGTGCCAGCGCTGCCTGATCCTCCCCACCGGGGCTGCCTCTTGTTTCAAGGTTGGATGTGTCCGTCTTGGGCTCCCAGCGCAGGGTCTTGCTCCACTCGCCTCCACCTGCACTCAGCAATCAAACCGTCTTGGAACCTTTCCTCTGCCCCGGGAACAGCCTGCACCCGCCTGGACTTGGGGGCAGGGAAGGGGGCAGGAGCTGCCTGTGCGCAGCGGCCCTGCACGGCCCCTTCCTGTCCAGCCCAGAGCTACAGTGGGGCAGCGTGGGCATGCCTTTGTGGCTGGTGGTGTGTGGCAATGGCAATGGCACCCCGGTGGGGTTGGCTGCACTGACAGTGTCCCTGGTGGCTCAGCACCTCTCGCCATTTATCTCAGTGCCTAATTTTAATTTTAGTCCCTTACTTTGCAGCGCTGTGCCCATGTTTAATGCCAACTGCCCCTTCCCTCTGGAGCCCCTGCCAGCCCTGCTCAGGGACCGAACGGGACCTAAAGCCTCCCTTTGCTATCTCCTCCTTCCCATGGGACTCTCTGGAGCTGCCTCAGTTTCCCCTGGCTGTCCCCCAAGCCCCAGGGCGCAGCAGCATCTCAGAGGAGCCTGGGATGCAGCAAGGCTCCAGCCCGGACTGCCATGCCCCACCGTGGGGTGGGCACCATGCCCGGCTGTGCCCGTGCACGGGCTGCCCCTGCAGAGCTGCTTGGCCCGTGCCGCCCTGGGTCCTGGTCTCAGCTGGCACAGGGACAGGGCTGGGCAGTGCAGGGGGGCCGGGGCCGGACCTGGCCCTCAGGATGCCCACAGGGCTGGCAGGCGGACTGGCTGTGCAGCCGCCAGTCCCCCAGCACAGCCACGCGCCCTGGGGCTGTGTCCGTTCCCTGGCCCCGAGGGTGGCACCGGGGCCAGCCCACGGGCAGCTGCCGGGGACTCGGGCTCCCAGCTCTGCCCCCAGCCACCCGGGCAGGGGGCTGGCGCGGTGGCCATGCGTGCTGGGTCCCCGTCCCGGGGCACTGGGGACCGGGAGGGCTGCTCCCCGGCGAGCGCGGCGGCGGGTGCAGCTGTCCAGTCAGTCACCTCCACCCCTGCCCTCTCGCCTGCTGCCGGGGGGTTATTTTTGCTGAGGAATGTGCCGTCCCCTCGGATTCTGGCGGGCTGCAGGGCTTGTGTTACAGGCGAGAGGCTGAGACCTGGGCCTGCGGGCGGGTAAATATAGCACCGCTGCTCGGGGCTGCGTGATGGGGCGACGGCCTCTTCCTCCTCCCAGGGCTGCCCAGTGGCTCCCTGTGCCCCTCCTGACACCAGGTTGCTGGCTTGTGCCCTGGCACGGTGGCACTGGGAAGGGGCTAGCTGCTTCTACTCTGCCGCCTACACTCTTGCCTGCTTCCCCCCATGCCCCCTGCATGCAGCCCCTCAGCCCCAGGCAGGTGGATGCCGGGAGCAGGGCTGGCAGGGCAGGGACAAAATGCCTCCTGCCATCCTGCTTTGTGCCCAGGCACCCAGAGCCAAGGTCATGTTGCTGTCCTGCGTCACCGCGTCCTCTGCCTGCAGCAGGCACCGTGTGCTTCGGCATCCTTCTAGCGGTGGCAAGGGGAGGCGATGCTGGGGAGGGCACCTGGGGTGTCCCTAGCCCTTGGGAGAGGGGTCACAGCAGAGCATTGCTCCTCCCCAGGGCCAGAAAGCTTCTGTGGTGCTGCTCTGCCCCATGATGAGAGCCATCCCACTGCATTTATTTCCCCCTGGGGACAGGGATGGGGATGGTCCCCACCTCCCCAGGCTCCCAGCACATCCCCACCTCCCGCAGACTGTCCCCAGCAGCTCCAGGAGGCGCAAACACATGAAAGATTCATGCCCAGACCTCCTCCTACCTGAGATGGCTGCACGTACCCGCCGCCATCAATTATTCAAGCACCAAGACAAGGGGGCTGATGGCTGGGGCAGGGCGGCGGGTGCCCGGCCGGTGCTGCGGTGCAGGGGCAGGATCCGTGCAGAGCTGCCGGGGAGGCTCAGCAAGGCGTGGGGAGCTGTGGCTCTCTGAGCAGCAGAATTAATGCTGCATTTTGAGCAAGCGTTTGCTATCTGCTTTGCTCAGGGCCGGTGTGTGTCCAGCAGGCAAAGCTAGAGCTGGGTGGCAATGGGCCCACCTGCTCCTGCTCTGCCCCTCGTCCATGCCATGGCCGCGCTGGCCCCCGTCCCCTGTCCCGTGTCGCTGTCCTGCAGAGGAGCGGGGCAGTGCCAGGCCTGCCCCCGGGCTGGGTTAGGGCAGAGGGGCCACCCTGGGTGCAGGCTGCTGTCACCTCCCACTGGACACCTCCTGCAGGGACTGGCTTTGTGCTTGCGGGGGGATTTGCTGCTGGTGCTGCTGACTTTGGGGCTCCACAGCAGGCGCAGCCCCTCGGAGGTGACCCAGCAGCTCCCAGGGGTGCAGCATCTATGGGGCAGCCCAGAGCCACTCCTGGGGCTTTTGCTGAGGGATGGCTAAGCGGCAGAGCCACAGTTCCAGGGAAAGGGCTGTGTGCCTGGCCAGCCGGGAGCCGTGGTGGATGGGGCAGCAGACGTGGCAGTCGGAGGATACCCAAATGACTGCGTTTTGGCTGGGCACACGTGGTCCCTCCCTGGGGCCAGCCCTGGGGCTGTCCCTGCAGGTGCTGTGGTAGCAGCACCCTTGCCCTGGCACTACCATGTGCCAAGCCCAAGCCTCGGTGCCCTTTCATGGCATCCCTGACCAAGCTTTTATCCCACATGAGTGTGAAAAAAAGGCACAGGCTGTGCTGCAGGTCTGCGGCAGCACCACAGGCAGGCACAGCCTGGGTGAGAGCACCTGGCAGGGAGACCCTGGGTGCAGGGACCCTGGCAGACACAAGCCCCACAGCCCACCCCTTTACACCACCCTGGTTCAGGGGTACCCACCTCTGTTCCCACCCAGGGCTGGGGGGCCCAGCAGAGTCCTCTGGCTCTGACAGGAGATTCCCTTAGTGCCAGCTCTGGCATTCGTGGGACTTGCCTGACGTGCAGGGTCTCCACGGAAACCCCACAGCATCACTCGAATTGTGGGACTGTCAGAAATGTTGTATAAACAGCTCCTTTTGTACTGGGTAATTTGCAAGTTATTATGGAGCCATGAAAAGCCTCACGTTGGGAGTCATGGGCTGGGAGGGGAAGCAGAGAAAAGCTGCCAGAGCTGCCAAGCATCGTGGGGAGCATGATGCCTGTGTGCAGCCCTGTGTGGGGTGGCCGGCTCCGCAGGGGACAGGTGAGCAGCGTGGGGACAAGCGCTGGGTGGGGAGGCCTCCAGCAGCGTCCCTATGGATGCTCTGCAGTGGGAGGGGGTAGTGCAGACAGTCGGTGGGGCTGGGACCTTGGCAGCCTCTCCAGGAGCCTGGAAAGGGGGCTGATGGGTGCTGCGGGGCTCCACGGCTTGGTGAGCTGGTGATGCAGGGCATCGAGAGCTGTGGGGGGCACAGCAGGCAGGAAAGGCCCCGCTGAGGCTGTGGGGCTGGGACTGCCCCTCCGGCTTATTTGCAGCATCACCCAGAGAACAGGGACAGGCCGGCAGGGCTGGGAACACTCGGCTGGGGAAGGCATGCCGGGGTTGTGCCAGCACGCCAGGAGCACTAGTAGGTCTTAATGGCCCTGACCAGCCTCAGCAGGGACACCCACCCACAGCTTCTGCCCACACCCAGGGAGCCCCATTGCAGCTCGGTCCCGAGCACCCAGTCCTTCCCTGAGCTGTGCCATGGGTCCTCACCCCAGCACGAGGGGAAGTCTCGTGTGCGTCATGCAACATGGACAGGGACAACGGCCTACCTCCCCGGGTCAAGCTTGCATCCCCACCGGCCACAAAGCAGTGATGCTAGCCCAGGGCTGAGCAGTCCAGCCCTGCCATCCTGCGTGGGTCCTGAGGCACCGGGGGGGCAGGGTGCAAGGTCTGCCTTAGGGCACTGGGTGCCTGGGGCTGGAGGCTGTGTGGTTTGCAAGAGGGGCTCATGCCGTGGCATGGGCAGTGCCAGGCTGGGGGTTGCTGTGAAGGACTGTGCCCATATTGTTCTCGTTCATGTGCAGGCAGGTCAGCAGTGCTGGGACCCACACCCATGTCTTGGTAAGGGGACCTTTCTGCATCGCCGATGGCTGGAGGATGTGGGGGACTGAGTGGAGGCTGGCAGAGTGCTGGTGAGCCTGGATCTCGGCTGGGCAGTGCCGTGGCACACTGCGGCTCTGCTGCTGTGCGCAGGGTTGTGGCAGCCATGGCCCTGGAGCTGCCCTGTTTGGGGGCTCTTTGGGGGCAGCGCGTGGAGGGCAGTCACGCGCAGCGCTGGCGTGGTGCCTTGTCTTATTCTTGTCCCCGTCAGGGTGCATGTGGAAGCCACGGTGGTGGGCTGTGCCCCACGGTGCTGAGCACGGAAGAGCAGCCCCTCCCGGGGCAGGGGGGCAGGACGGACGGGTGGCAGGGGACAGTGGTACAGCCGCACTGCCGGGCAGGGGGCTCGGACCCCTGGGTGCCGTGGCGCCAAAGCCAGTGGGGGGGAGGACGTGTGCCCGCCCCAGCCGCGGCCCCCCCGCCCCGCGGCTGCCCTCGCCCCCCGCCACCTGTGCCCTGCCCGTCCCCCGCCGCTGTCACTGTGTGCCAGGGCTGGCAAGGAGGCGGAGGCGGAGGCAGGCGGGGGAAGGATGGAGGGAGGAGCACTCCAGTGATGCTTCATGCTCACAGCTCCAGCCCTCCC
>VYZW01060336.1:23266-34511 GCA_013401315.1 Balaeniceps rex
GGCCACCCGGGGTGCCCCGGGCCTCCCCCCATCGCCGGCTCCAGCCCCGCTTGCAGAGCCGCCAGCTGCCCGCCTGTCCTCGCCAGCCCGGGCAGGAGGGGCAGAGGGCAGGTGCTCAGCACCGCCTGTGCCAGCAGCGGGGCTGCGACCCCCGCCGGGGGCTTCCCCCCCACGCCACCCTCTCCCCTCTCTGCCCTCCGGAGCCGAGGTGGCAAATGGAGGCTGCTTCATGGCTCCCCCCAGCCCGCTGCCGGTGGTCACGGAGCTGGAGACAAGGCTTTGCATGCGTCATCCCCTCCGCGTCAGGAGCATGGCTGGCACAGGCAAGGCTCCTCCGCGGGCCCCGCCGCACGCTCCGCCGCCGAGCAAGGAACAAGGACGTCACTTGGCCTCGGCAGGGGCTGGAGGGTGGGGGGCATCCTTCCAGGAAGCCCCCCGCCCCTGGCTCCCCTGGGGCACACAAGCCCACCCCGCCGCTCCACCCAGTGCAGGCGCCTAGCCTCTCGCCGTCACCCTGCCTCGTGGCCCAGCAGGGGCTGGGGAGGGGCTGTCACCCACAGTGCGGGATGTGCCGGGGGACAGAGGTCCCCGGGGATGCTGGGAGCCAGGTGGGGGGACCCTCTGGGGCAGGGTGGATGGCAGTGCCTGGCTGCCCCATCTGCCCTTGGGGGCAGCAAGCCCAGGGGCTTGCCCATGTGGTGGGGCAGTGTCCTGCTCCGCTGGCCGAGCATGGGGGGTATCGGGACACCCACAGCAGCTGTCCCTCTGCACCAGGCAAGCCACCCACTGCCTCCCCACCTCACCTGTTCCTGCGCCCTGTCTGCCTGTCTTGCACCAGTGGCACCAGTGCCGTGTGATGCTGGGCTCCACATGCCGGGCAGTGGCAGGCTGCACGGGCTGTGCTCCATGGCCCCAGGAGCCCCTTCTCCCCCCTGACTCCCCTTGGCCCCATGGCCATGGCTAGGGATGCCCTGGGCCAGGGCCAGGGCAGGACCCCAGCCCAGGCAGGAGGGGTCTGTGCCTGGCACAGGGGAAGGAGGCAGTGCAGGTCTCGCTCGGCTGCCCTGTGGGGCAGGGCTGAAGCCAGGCGCTGATCCCAGCCAGCCCTTCTCCCCACCCCGGGCTGAGTGGGCACAGAGCAGGCTCCTGGGGCTCTCCCACCACTTTTCCCGGGGTGCAAATGAAATCCTAGGGAGGGAGCACACCCCCCACTCTCCAGCTGGCCCCTTCACCCAGGCCCCGGCCCCACAGCGAGCCCCGAGCTGCTCCTGCCCCCTTTCCACCTCCTTGCTCAGGGGTGACCCTGCATCACCCAGCACTCACTCCCTGCTGAGCTGCAGGTGGGTGCTGCGCTCGAGGCAGGTCTGGGGTGCTGGGTGCCCCAATCCCGCAGGGACCTGTTGCAGGGCAGAGGGGAGGGGGCTCAGCCACCCCATAGCTCTGGGCGATGGAGCCCAGCCCAGGCCCACGGGGTGCAGTCACCATATTTGATGGGGAGCTGATGGCGCCAGTCCCCGGGGAAGCCACAAGAGCACCCGATAATGGCACTCAATTGCATTTTCATTTTTTAATGGGGGAATTATCCGCCGCTGGTGCAGTTAATCACTCATCTATCTTTCCCTGGCCTGGAAGACGGGCTGCCAGCCAGAACCAGCACAGTCAGCCGAGGAGGGGAGGTGAAGCCTGGCTCAGCCTGAATACAAATGTGTCTCGTGCAGCCGCTGCCCTCTGGCCAGCACCGCATGCAGGAGGGGGGCTGGTGGGAGACCCCAGGTGCTGCCCACGAGCAGGGGCTGCCGCTGCAGTGGCAGCAGCTTTGGGGTGTGTGAAATAAGCCTGCTGCCCTTCCAAGGGCAACTAACTGCTGGCCATGCTTGGCTGGCTGTCCCCAGGGGCTGTCTGTCCCTGGGGGCCACCTGTCCACGACCCTGCCTGGGAGCTGTGGGGAGGCAGGAGGGGCTGGCAGAGCAAAGGGTGGGCTTCAGGAAAGCTGGATGTCCAGCCCTGGACTCCACGCTGGGGAGGCAGGGCACGGGGTGTCAGTGTCCTGGGGAGACCCCGTCACCCAGACTGGCTGGGAACGATGCTCAGTCCTGGCAGCCCAACCCTGCCTGTCTGCACGCTGCATCCCCGCTCCTGCCTGCCTTGGAGATCACCCCATCCCTCTGCTTCCCGGGGAGACGGTGTCGGTGCATGCCGGGCCTGGCAGCCGGCTCGCCCTCGGCTGGTCCCTCCCTTGGCAAGCGGGTGCCCAGCCCTGGGCTGCTGTGCAGAGGGCAGCCGAGCTGGCAGCGAGCTCCCGGCACCTCCGCCCCGTGCTTGGGTCCCGCCTGCCTGCCCAGACGGCGCGGGCGAGCGTGGCTCCCACGCCTCCAGCCCCACGCAGATGGGCCGGTCCCATGCCACTTGTGCCAGGCAGCCTCTCTCGCAGCTGGCACGGCCTCCGCCGGGGATGGGGGATGCTGTCCCCGTGCTGGGCCAGTGCCCATGGCGGTGTCTGGGCCAGTGCCTGGAAGATGCTTTGCTGGCCCGGTCCCCATGCTGGCGCAGGCAGTGGCTTCAAAGGGGCTGTGGAGCATTTGGGCACCCACCTGGGCAAAGGCCTTGCTGCAGGCGGTGCTCGCTGCAGGCAGCGGTGCCGGGCAGCTGTGCTGCCCAGGGCTGTCACTCCCCGGGCATGGGCCACGGCGCAGGGCTGGGGTGCACAGTGTCACCCCCCAGCACAGGCAGCGGTGCAGGGCTGGGGTGCACAATGCCATCACAAGGGATGTGTGTGCGTGTGTGCAAGCGCACACGCAGGTACGTGTGATTGTGTGTGTGCACGGTTGGGCATGCGCTACATGTGTCCACCTACACCCGTCCATGGCTGCGAGTGCGGGGGTGTGTGCCTGGGGGTGTGTGCCTGTGGGTACCCTGTGGGCGCGCAGCCAGGGAGGGGGGGTGTGAGCATGCGTGTGAGCGGTGCCGGGTGTGACCTGCCAGCAGGAGGGTGTGAGCGGCACCAAGTGTGCTGTGCCAGTGTGTGTGTGTTGCTCAACTGTGGGTGTGAGCGGTGCCGCATGTGCCATGATGGGGTGTGTGCGTGCGGGTGTGCCATGCCAGCAATGTGCGTGCGTGCGTGCGTGAGCAGGCACGTGGCACTGTGCTGTGGGTAACGCTCTCTTCTCTTTTCCTTTGCAGAAAACTGGCCACTCGCGGCGCTTCGGGCGCTTCACGCATGGTGCGTTGAGTTACCAGGACCCAGCTCCCCCCACCGCCCTGAGTGCGCCGGGGTCCGGCCCCACCGCCATGCTGCAGGGGGGCGGCGAGCAGAGGCTGGGCAGGGATGGGCTGCAGCTCGCCAGCCCTGAAACAGGGTCCCGGTCAGCCGGGGGTTCCCGGTGTCCCCCACGAGGCCAGGCTGCTCCTGGCCCCGCAGCTCTGGTTTTCCGGGGGGCTGCCAGGCTGTCGTGGCTGGGCTGGGGAGCCTGGTGCAGTGGCAGTGCATGGTGCAGCTGGTGGTGTGCCGGGCTGCGGAGGGGCGGCTTGGAGTAGGGGGGAGCAGTGTGGCCCCCCACGATGCCGTGGCAGTGCAGTGGAGGAGAGCAGTGGTGCAGCAGGGGACGTGTCCCTTGCCACAGGGATCTGTTGCGGCAGCTTTGGAGGGTTTGGGCAGCAGTGGGGAGGAAAGGCTGGCCCTCCCTGGCTGCACGGCATTGGCTTTCCTGGGACAGGATGCCAGGGTGACACTGATCTGGCCTGGCTGCATCCTGCCCGTAGGGAGGCTCTCACTGATGCTCTACCCCGAGCATCCCTGCTTTATCAACCAGGGCCATGCTCTGGGGCATGGCCATATCGCGCAGCACTTGCCAGCGGTGGGGTAGGGGATGCACGAGTATGTGCCAGAGGGAGGGTGCTTGCACATGGACGCACATGTCCGCGTGTCCCAGCACCCCCAGGAGCGCCCAGCTGGGGCACGGGCTGGGGGGTCCGGCCCCAAGCTGCGGTGCCCTGTAGAGCACGGGGATGTGCAGGTGCAGCGACAGCGAGGCCAGCCCACGGGGCAGCTCCAGCAGCTCCGGGGACAGGAGGTGGCTGTCCTGCCGGGCAGGATGTGGCCGTGGCACAGGGAGGGGATGATGCTGTGCACTGTGCAGGCGGGATGGTCTGTGTGCCAGGAGGGTCTGTGTTGCAGCACCAGAGTGGCATGCAGTGAACACGGGTGCAGAGTGGAGATGTGGTGGGGAAGTCTGGGGGAGCCAGACCTGTTTCCATGCCCCATGGGCGCCTGGCCCCTGCCATGGGGCTGGGCAGGGCATGGGGTGCTCCTCATGGGATCCTGAGATGGGCAAACACCCAGTCCTGGCCCCATCCCCGGACCCGAAGCCTGGCACAGGGTGCCAGGCTCTCCGAGCCAGCATGGCCCGCCCAGGCACTGCCCTGGCATGTCCCTGCCCCACAGCAGGAGATGGGGAGATGCTGGGGACAAGGTCCCTCCCCGCTGCCCCCCGCGTCTCCGCAGGCCGGGCCGATAACCGGGTGTTGATGTCTCTCTCTCTCTTGCTGCCCCTATGGAAGCGAAGTTTTCCGCTCCTGCAGGAAACAAAGCTACGGTAGGAAGACCCTTGCCCGATGCCAGCCCCGTACCCAGAGCGGGCCCTGTGCCCCAGCCTGCCACCCTGCCCCATCGCTGCCACTGTCCCCCTGCCCTGCCTCCCCGTCCCCATGCCGCCTCCGCCAGCCGCATTCCCACCGCCGGCACGGTCGCCCTTCCTCCCATCATCTAACGCTGCTCTTGCCCGCTTTGCCTGCCCTCCCTTGCCTGCCCTTGCCCCGATGGACTTTCCCACCCCTGGTCCTGCCTTTCCCTGCTGGCAGCTTGTCCCTGCAGGTCGCAGTTGTGCCCTCCGCCCCGGCGCTGCCTCTTCCCGGAGCTGCCTGGGCACTGCTCTCCTGCCCCTGGAGCTGGTGGGTCTGCAAGGGGCAGCGCCAGCCTGGCCTGCTGTCCCTGTGTCCCCTCACCCCCTGCTCTCCCCCTCCCCTCCCCAGACTCGGAGACAGGCGAGGATGAGCCCAGCGACCCCCAGGTGACACAGCGCAGTGAGCTCCAGGATGAGACGGCCTTCAGCACCCCCACGGGTGAGCGAGGGCACCCAGCTGGCACTGAGCCCCAGCACTGGCTGCCGGGCACGGCGCCCCTGCAAGGGCTCTGCTGGCCTGGCTGTGGGGGTCTCCATGGGCGGGAGCTGTGGTCCAGCCATGCAAAGGGGAGAGGGCTTGGGGCAGCCTGCTTGGGACACCCCGGGACACCCCGGGACACCCCGGGACACCCCGTGGGGGCTCAGCCCTCTCCGAGCATGGTGCTGGCACCCGGTGTCGGCTCACCCCTCTCCTTCCAGGTGGGTCCGACACCCTCGTGGACGCCTCCATGAACACGACGCCGACCTCGGTGCTGGCCCTGTCGCAGGCGGAGGAGCGCTCCAGCTGGTCGGGCAGCCAGCAGACCGTGGTGGAGAAGGAGATGGATGCCAGCCTCCCCGCACGGGGACCCTACCTCCGCCCCGCTGCCTGGCAGCAGCCGCAGGGAACCCCAAGGCAAGCAAACGCGCCGGCCCCGCGCGGCGCCGAGGTCCGGCACCTGGGCGTGGAGCCGCTGGTGCGGGCATCACGGGCTAATCTGGTGGGCACGAGCTGGGGGTCGGAGGATAGCCTTTCGGTGGCCAGCGACCCCTATGGCAGCGCCTTCAGCCTGTACCGAGGACGGGCGCTCTCGCTCCACGTGTAAGTAGCCGGGGGAAGCGCGCGGAGGGGACATCTCGCTGGGGCCATCTCCTTCCAACCCTGCAGCCATCTCCTCCTCTCCGCCTGGGCTTTCTTTGCCTTCGCCATGCCCGGATGAGGAACAGGGGCTCTGAGCAGCAGGCAGCCTGTTCCTGGTGAGGAAGTGGGAGCAACCTGGGCCAGGGGGATACAGGCTGTTGGGTGAGGCAGGGACACGTGGAGTGGGGTCCCTTCCTCCTGTGGCCAGGTTGTGGCTGTGAGTAACCCCTGCGCCGCTGCACGAGCCGCAGCATCCCACCCACAGGCTGTGCCGTGGGTGTCTCCCCGTCCCGCCCAGCTGCGGGGGCTCTGCGCAGCCCGGGGCGTGGGCACCTGGGGGTGCATGGCAGCCTGGGACACCCGCTGGCAAGGCTCTGCCGCCTGCAGTCCTCACCGCACAGTGGTGGCAGCAGGGGCCAGGGACATGCTGCCTCCCCAGAATCTGCTGATGAGCTCAGAGCCCCCGTTCCTCCCCGCCGCCTTTGGTCCCCATCCCCACAGGCCTGCTCCTTCGACCTCCATCCCGCCCCTTTTTTTGTTTGAGGCTGCTTGTTCCACCAGAACCTCATCTCCACCTTATGATTTCTGCACCACGAATGCCGAGCCCCCCCGGGGGCAACAGGGTGGGGGGACACGCCTGCAGCAGCATGTGCACGAGGGGGGGCTTGTAGCCTTGGGGACCCCCTCCACCTTGTGGAAGAGCTGGCCTGAGCCACGCTGCCCTGGCACACCAGGACACCCTGGCAAACTGGGGCACTCCCTGGTCCTGTCTTCATGGCGGCCCTGGGGAGGGGACTCGCTGGGTATCCCAGTGTCACCCCACTGTCCTACACGGGTACCCCTGGGAAAGGGGACACCGCTGTGTCACAGCATCCCAGGACTCTCACCCAACCCAGATGGCTCCTGGTGGTCTCCAGGTGGCTGGATTCACTCACTTGGGCCCCTTGAGGTTCCCCAGTCCTGGGGCTGCCCTGGCTGCCTGTCCCCCTTGCCATGCCCCATTGGGCACCGTGGTGCGGGCTGGGAGCAGGGATGCAGCCAGGCGGTGAGGGCGGGCTCTGAACCATGCTCCTCTGTCTCTCCCCTTGCAGCAGCATCCCCCAGGGGGGCTACCGGAGAGAAGACCCCCACAGCGGCCCCGTCTCTCCAAAGCCTGGTGCTGAGCCCCCGAGATCCCCCGCTGCCCTGCCGCTGACCGCCAAGCCACCCATCCTCCGCTCGCCATCTCCCCGTGCTGGTCCATGCCTGCCGCCGCCAGCCGGTGCCGCATCCCAGCTTGCCGCCCGTGGCCCTGGTGTCCCCTCCTTCACGCCCGTGACCCCCCGCAAGAAGTCCTCGGTGCCGGCCGAGTACCAGGACACTGTCCCCGAGGAGTACGAGGAGAAGATCAAGAAGCCCAAGTCCTCGGCGTACTCACAGGGCAGCACGCAAGAGTCCCGTCCCCAGACACCCATGAGCGACGCCTCCGGCCGCGTCTCCATCCGGGCATCCCCCAAGCTGGTGCGCACTGGCTCTAAGATCTTTGAGAGGCTTCAGTACTTCGAGGAGCGGCGGAGGAGCCTGGAGCAGGCAGACAGCCCCTTCCCCGCACACCCCTGCCTGCCCTTGCGCAAGACGCGCTCCTTCGACCAGCCAGGCTCCGGCTCGCACCGTGCCGGCATGCTGGGCGGCTCGCGGGAGGACGTGCGGGAAGGTGGCCACTGGGAGCCGGGTGGCACGGCGGCATGCCGGCGTTTGGCCTTCCGGCAGAAAGCTGCATCCTTTGACGAGCGGGGCAAGTTCGCCGGCCGTGTCTACGCCATCGAGCACAAGTTTGCGGAGGAGCTGACCCGCATCAAGCGGACGGTCTCCAAGCAGCAGCTGCGGCGCTCCCAGGAGCTGTGCAAAGCCGGGCTGCCCCCGGCACCCTCGCCCCCGGTGGCCAGCGAGCCTGCCGCTCCCCGTGCCCCCCGCACCCCCTCCTCACAGGGCGCCGGTGGGCGCAAGGTGCTACTGCCGAAGACCTTCCCGCCGGCGGAGAGCACGCATGTCATCCAGCACCTGGCACTTTCCAGCGTGGCACTGGTGGGACCTGACGGGGAGCCAGAGCCGGGGGGGCAGCGCGGGAGGAAAGCCCCGGCATGGGGCGGTGCGGTGGCCGGTCAGCCCACCGAGGTGGAGGATGCGGGCGCCAGGAAGGGTCCGCAGCAAGAAGGCATCGGGGAAGTGAAGAAGAAGGAGCAGTGGCCATTAGCGCAAGCCACCCTGCAGGGACGGGCGGCCCTTTCGCAGGCGGGTCCCGCCGAAGGCAGCCCGTGCCCGGATGGGGGCCCCGCCGGTGCAGCCCGTGCCCCCGGGGCGGTGAGCGAAGCCCTGGCCGCCCGGCTGGCCGTGCCCCACGGGCTGTACCGGCGGCCAGAGGTGCCCGTGGAAGTGCGGTTCCTGCCCTGGGCGAAGCCGGGGATGGAGCAGGAGGCTCGCCTGGAGAGGAGCTGGGCAGGGCAGCACGGCGTGGGCAGGGAGGTGGAGAGAAGACAGATGAAAGTGTTGGAGAAGAAAGAGAGTGGCCGGACGGCTCAAGAAGGCAGGAGCACACGAAGCAAGGGGAAGGGGCGCCGAGCCAGGCCCACCTCTCCGGAGCTAGGTAGGGGCAGGGCTTTCTGCCCTCCTGTGGGCACAGAGCTGGCCCAGCCAGCCCCTGAGTGGGCTGGGGGATTCCCAGTCTGCCCCTGGGAGGCGTGGGGAGCCCAGGCTGTGCCAGAGAGCACCGGGGTGGGGTGGGGGGACACAGCTCTGGAGGTTGGGGATGTTGGCACCCACCAGTGCCGTAAGACAGACCAGCCTGGGTACCAGTTTGCTGGGCCTTGAGGGCGTGATGCTTGCTGACATCTCTGTCCCTCCTGCCTGGCACAGGAAGGACGCAGGGTGCTGACCTCTGGCACCCAGCCCTGGGCTGGTCCAGCCCCTCAGGGATCAGGGCACCCATTGCAGCTTGTCCTGGCTGGACTGTGCTCGGTGCTCCAGGCAGGGCATGCAGCCCAAGCGTCCCCAGGGGATGCTGCGGTGGCTTGGCCAGGGGAGAGGTGCCCTGCCCATCCCAGCACGCAGGGGTGAGACCAGACTGCACCTGGGCCAGCAGCTCCTTCCAAGCTCTGCTCTGGCTGGAGCAGTGCCAGGCCCACGTGCCCGAGGCTCCTGGCGCAGCCCCAGGACTTTTGCCCATGTGCTGGGGCCATGGGAGGGGAGGGAGCTGGGAGGCTGATGCTGATGTGGCAGGGCAGAGCAGCCAGCACCCTGTGGGGGGCTGGGGGGAGCTTGGAGCGGGGGCTGCGGTGGCCTGTACAACCCTCCTCCTCCCACACCCAGCTCTCGCCTCATCCCTTATGCTGTATGGGGATGCACAGCAGTCTGTACGCTCCCTGCCCCGTGGTCCCCTTCCTTGTCCCACTGCAGGCACTGTGCCGTGGTGGCCCCTGATGCGGCCGTTTCCTCCACTGCACGTCCTTGGGACCTGCTAATGCCCCAGCAAGGGTATGGGGCACATGGTGGCAGGGATGGGCAGAGGGTTGCGAGGCCCCTGCTCTGCCTGCATGCAGCCCAGCATGGCACAGGACCCGCTCGCTCCACCCCGCTGACAGCCGTGGGGCCTGTCTCTCCCTGTCCCAGAGTCCTCCGACGACTCCTACGTCTCAGCGGGTGAAGACCCCCTAGAAGCCCCCATCTTTGAGATCCCCATCCAGGACGTGGCGGTGGCCGTGGGGGCGGAGGTGCTGCTCAAGTGCATTGTCACGGCCAACCCCCAGCCAGAAGGTGAGCGACCGCGGGGCTGGGGGGGTCGGGGGTGCGAGCGAGGCAGAGGGGCTCTCTGCATGTCCACGTCCCACCCACTGAGCCGTCCCTTGGGGTCACCTGAGCTGTGCGGAGTGGGACATGCAGCTCCGAGCTGGGTGTCTCAGGGAAGTGATGTGCCCTCCCCCCAAGCAGGAGTGAAGTGCTTGGGCACCACCTGCCAGGGCAGGGTGCGGAGGGCAGGGTGCAGGCAGGGTGTCTGCCATGCCCCCACGCTGGGCTGTTGGGAGAGCGGGAGAAGGGCCACTGAGCACTGCGCGGGCAGGGACGGGTGATGCTCTGGGCTGCTCTTGGGACGGCTCAGGTGGTTTCCTGGGGGCAGAGCCTCGGTGCCCGGCTCAGGGCTGATGGGCTGGAGCCCATAGCGTGCTGTAGCCAGGACGTGGGCAGGGGCAGCTGGGCAGCCAGAGCCGGTACCAGCCGGCAGAGCCGGGCAGAAGCAAAGCGGCTTTGTTTCTTTCCCTCCTCCAGCCTCCACTGGAGGGCAGGAGGATGCCAGGAATCAGGCAGGGGCCAGCCCTACTCTCTCCATCAGGGGCCGTGGGAACCCGGGGCTGCTCCCCATGGCAAAGGGGTCCCCAGGCCAGGCAGGGGAGCGCCTGGCCTCACCGGGACCCTGCACAGACCCCCGGGGGAGCTTGGGCTCTCCTGCCCACGAGTGACCCTCGCCTCTGCCGGCAGTGTCCTGGAGGAAGGACGGGGTCCCGCTGCGGAGCAGCACGACGCGGCCCATCAAGGCGGAGGGCGAGCGTCATACTCTGCTGGTCAGGAGCGCCCGGGTCGCCGACGCTGGCCTCTACACCGTCACCGCGGCCAACGAGGTGGGGGCGACCTGCTGCAGTGCCATTCTCAGCGTGCGGCCCGGTGAGTGCCGGCGGCCGGGCGGCCGGAGTGCGGCTGGTGGTGGGAGGGCCGGCGCCGTGGCAGGCTGGCTGCCAGCTCGGCCGCTGCTGTCACTGGGAAGAAACCGGCTTCCTTACCCTACAAGGCTCTGTCTGAACCAAAGCAGCTGACGTGCTCCCGGCAAGCACGGAGGGATCCTGCCGTGGGGGGGAGCAGGGTCAGGCTGTGAGCATCCCCCGGCGTCCAGCAACCGACCCAGTGTCTGGCCTCTACCACACCTGCCCTGAGCCCCGCTAGCCATGGGGTACCGCAGCCTGCCCTCCAACCCGCAAACCATGGGGGTACCCCTGCCTCCAACCTGCAAATTGTGGGGATACCCCTGCCCTCCAACCTGCTAGCCATGGGGATACCCCTGCCCCACAAGCTATTAGCTGTGGGGCTACCCAGCCTGCCTGCCAAGCTGCTAGCCGGAGGGCACCCAGCCTTCCCTCCACCCTGCTGGCCGTGGGATACCCAGCCTGCCACAGCCCCAAGGCGCTCCCCATCCCGAGAGCGTCCCTGGGGAGCGTGCAGAGGCTCAGAGCTGCCCTGCGGGATGGAAGCACCCAAAAAACCACCCGCTCCGTAGTGCAGCGGGGCTGTACACCCAGGGTCAGCAGCGGCCGGGCAGGGCCAGCCGGGGGCAGAGCAGCGGGGGCCGGGAAGGGGCCTGGCAGCCCCCGGCCCCGCGGCGGGCCCTCCCCCGCGCTGCTGGCCCAGCCCCGGGGGCCGGCCG
>VYZW01060341.1:2955-13691 GCA_013401315.1 Balaeniceps rex
TCCATCCATTATGTCATAGCCCTCTATCATTTCCATCTTGCCAATGAAGACAAAAATGAAATTATTCTTAGGCAAGGTATATGTAAATTCTGTCAGCCTAACTATTCCAGACGTTTTCATAGGAGCCATCTGTCAAGGACTACAGTCATTTTAGAAGATGAAAGAAGAACAAAAGCTGATTTAGTCAACATTTTTCAGGACTCTGAAGGAATGAACTGATGGGACAAAAGTACCACCTAACTTTAAAGAAATATGGTGCAGATTTACTTTTGATGATTGCTAATAATCCATATGCAATTTAAACTATTTATTGATGAGCTAATGCTCATCATCTTGCATAGAATCGAAGGAGCACAAGGCTGAAAGAGACATCTTCCTTCAGTAACCTATTTATTTTCAACTATTCTTAGATAAGATTCCCCCCTACACCCACAATGTAACTAACTTACTACTACTTTACTGAAATTGAGAGTATTACTTGTCCTACCAGCAATGGACATAAAAAAATTCATTATGAAAAATACTGCTTTGTAAAAATTTCTGCTGATGATTTCTGCTCTCCTCCATTCCTGCTCTTCTATTTTTTTCCTCCCCGTCTTCTCTTTTTGCAAGAGGAATTAACCTACATCTCTCAACCTTCTCTCATAGGGCATGTCCTTTAAAAATCCCTTGTCACTGCTTTCTAGGTTCTTTCCAATTTACCTAGGTTGTTCATAAGTATGAAACTCTAGACTCAATCTTTGCTCCAGCTTATGCTTTAACAGTATCCAATAATTATTTCCTTCTGCTTTTAATGGAGATTGTGAAACTTTCTATGTTCCAAAAAGACATCTGCCTTTTTTTGTAACATGCTGCTGACTTGATCTATTTTGGTCCACTACAACTTCCAACATCTATTCTGCTGAACAGATGCTCAGTGAATGAGATCCAATTTTGTTTGCCTAGCTCCTAAGAATGAGATTCCACCAAGTCATATTATGAGCAAGTTATCCTGATCGTTTTGAATCCTAATGCTCTACTTCACACTGTTTGCAAGTCATTTTGCCTAGGTATGATCTACACTTTGAGTATTGTTTCAGTTCCTTTATCCCAGGTCTCAGTTACAATACCAAGCAGTATTGGGCGAGAGCTGCCTCCCTCATTTGATACATCTTCTGTTGACAGTAGCCATGGGTAATTACTCTTATGCCATCTTACACGTATATTGGCTAGTAGTAACAGATATTGAGAGGAAAATGGAACTAAACTGTTACTTGTGAGACTTTGTTTTGGTTTCTATTTTATAATTGCTTTGAGAAAAACAAAACCAGCTCTAACACACACACGCAGAAAAGCGATATGCAAAACACTCCTTATTATTATTTCATCTTTTGAGCAGTGCAAACTTCATGAACCTTACACCACTAAATAATCACTGAATTTCACGAAGTGTCAAAGCAGAACTGTCTACAGTCTACAGTTAATTTTTAAAGCAGCTTTAATTTGTAACCATAAATCCTATCCTCCCATTAAGTTATTAAGCAAAGGACTTGCCCAAAAACAGAAAGTGCCAAAATAATTCCCTACAGTACATGCAAACTTAAGTGACTCATTCACGATGAAGAAAAGGCATAAAATCCTCAGAATCCTTCCAGCTTTTGGCCCATGAAGCGAGACCTTTATTGAAGATTTCTAATGCATCATTGTCAAAGCTTTAAACACTATTCCTTAAACTGGACTTTTCCTACAAAGCACTGAAAAACATATAATTTTGGTGAATTTTAAGTAGTCAGGCCCCCCCACCTCCTCTGCTTTGGCTATTATTTTATCTATCATGCCATGGAAGAGCCCAAGAAAAAAAAAAAAAAAACCAACTGAATTACTTGGAGACTTGAGCCTATTGACAGTGGCAAGTTATGGCTGTCTATAGATAGTCTTACCAGCTCAGAATGTCTCACACAGTTATTTAACTACCCCACACTGAATTCTGAGGTCACAACATTCATTCAAGGTGAGAATTTGTTCAGTTCTGGGAAAAAAAACAACAAATCAAGAAGAAAACACAACAGAAAATCCCACAACCCTGAAATTAACTGTTTGTTCTCCTATCAACAGCAGCCCATAGACACAAGTTTTCACTGGCACCTTAACAGCAAGCTTTGAATTAGACCCTGGGTTTGATGATGCCTTTAAAATAAGGCACACACCAAGGTAAAAGTTGTTTAGCCTAACTAAGGAATGTAGACTAGACTGCATAGCATCACCTGACAGTAGAAATGCCTGACCACTGATGTGAGCAAAATTTATACCAGTTAAAAAAAAAAAAAAACAAAACAACAACCAACAAATCTCACAAGAAAACCCCCAGCAGATCTTCACAGAGCTTGAAAACGGTAACCATAAAATGTCATAAAAACTTTCATTTATTATACTCTACATTACCTATGCAAGTTCAAACATAATACAACCAAATACTTATATTTCACAATGGATGACATCATTCAGGATCAGATTTGCTGTAAGATTTTTTTTTTTAAATTATCTTGGTTTTTCTGTTCCAAAAAATCAGAATTCCTAAATATACAGACAGTAAACGTTACAATAAAGAGGTTGTCGTACCAATGTGGTCAGGGAATTTCTTTTCATATAAAGTCTCTCCAAGTACTGCAGCCCCTCATCTTTCAGTAACTCCAAAGGAAAGTGATGAAGATTTCGGTAATTTAAGAACAAGTTCTTGTGCCGTTCCAGCTTTGCCTCAGAGATTGTTTTACATAGTTCTGATGCCATGACTAATCCTGTTCCAAACACCACATCTAGTGCATTGCATCTTCTGAAAGCAGACCCATTTCTAGGAGACAAAAAGAGGAAAAAAACCCAAACATTATCAAGGGGTATGCCATGCATTCTTTTGCGGAAAGAGTTAGTTATTACATATTGTATGATAATTTATCTGAACACACTTGTCCAGTTAATACATAAAGTACCCAGAACATCCATACCATAAGATATGTTAGAAGCAAGTCTTTGACTATTTTCTGGATGAAGTTTCAGCATGTTTTTGGACCAGCAATAACAAGATCTTAAGGTATACATAATGCTTTTTTTCAATCTATTTTCCATGGACCTTTCAGCTAATTTTGTCAAAGTTGCCATCACAAGAGGAAAAACAAACAAACAAACCCAAAAAAACCCACCAACCTCTTGCTACTAACCATTATCGATGTCCTACATCTATTCTGTGAAGTGCTAGAAAAAGAATCCACAGATAAGAAAAATGCACAATTTATTAGGACTTCTTATCTTCAGATGACTGAAACATCTTCTTGTAGCTTTTAAGCCAGAATGACAAAATGCAATGAAAGTTTGTTAAGCCTTCCCATATAGAACTACTGGAAGAATTTATCAGTTGGAAGAGGTATTGGGGATGGACAGCCAGTAAGGCCATTTTAAAATAAATTAATATATGAGAAATCTGAAGCTTACAGCAAGAAAATTTATGAAGAGCTAGATGTGACAGCAGATTTTTAGCCCTCTTTCCTAAAAATAAAACCAGAAAGAACTAACTAAATGTCAAGCTTTAACTGACATTTCAAAACCAGAAAACAAAAGTATGAAGATAAATTAAAAATTAACTTGTATCTGAAACTAGGCTTTATTTAGCTTGTTTTTCATGTATAATCAAAATTCTACTTATTATTTTGTTTTCTAGATTTAGATAATAACAGCAATGCTACATCTTTTTAACTGTCTCAGAAGTCAGGAGAACGTAACAAATCCAGACTATTTATTAATTTAAAGTTACCAGTTTGCTACAGACTCGTGTGTAAAAATTAATTTCCATTAACAAAAGGCAAGGAATCATAACTGCTTTCCACCAATAACATTTTCTATCTTAGTTCATTCCTTTACTGAAGGAGACATTTCTAATCATAACAGATATTGGAAGTGAAGGTACTCAGTTATGAACAAGAATCCCATCTGATTATACTGTAGTTGTTGTAAACAAAACTCCTTACCCAGCTGAAGACTGACAACTGGACCATACATGTAAATCAAACTATTTTATCGGTTTCAGTAATTCCCTTGATTTGCAGATAAGCAGCTTTTACCAGTCACTTATGTCCTTCTGGAAGAATATAGTATTTATTTTCTTAGAGTCCTACAAGCATTACTAATCACAACTTAGATGTAACATCCTGCACATCTTTTCCAGTCTTGAGTTATCCCCAATTCAAGCCGTGCTAAGATCAGTTCTCTAAGCAAATGATTACCCTGCTGAGAATCCTATACAAGATTAGAAAGTATCAGTCCAACTTTGGTTAAACAGTATTCATATGAGAAGAACCATTGGTATAACAGTTGCCTTCATTAGCTGTCTTAAGGAGACAGGGTACACATGCTGCTGGCCCTGGGCGCTAGCAACATTAAAGCTCCCTTAGTTCAACAGATGAAGGAAATTAAGCCACTACAATTCCAAACTCCACATCTGTGATCAGCATTAAAATAATTCAAGGAAAAGCATCAGAACTTTTAATGTGCGTAGTCTGAGAGTATTTGAGCACTAACTGGCACAATACAAGAAATAGTAAAGGAAGGTTCACCTTTTGCTGAAATATTTTTTTTAAATGAAAAGCTGTGAAGTCACAAAACACATACATAAATATCCA
Source organism: Balaeniceps rex (assembly GCA_013401315.1). Lineage (NCBI taxonomy): Eukaryota > Metazoa > Chordata > Aves > Pelecaniformes > Balaenicipitidae > Balaeniceps > Balaeniceps rex. The sequence goes on from VYZW01060341.1 coordinate 7,602, forward strand.
ATAGCCTTCCAGTTTGTCCAGAGATGCTTTTTAGGTGTTCTGCACTTCTGGACTTCTCTTCAGAGTTGTGACTCCATACAGCAACTGGACCACATTTAGCCATTGCACACATGAATGCACAGACATGCAAGTCCACAAATGCAAAGTCCAGTCATAACCTACTCTATTTTGGCTCTTACTTCAAAGGAAAACCCTCCTACTCCCTTCCACCACCAGCCAAACTTTTTCTCTCTAAATAATCTTTTTCCAGAGATGAGACACAGCACTACCAAAAAGGAACAGACACAAGCACGGTCTTTAAGGAAGGTGAAAAGGGAGCATGAGGACAGATAGTACCCACCGACGAGGGCCCTGTGAGGAGTCAGGTCATTCAGGGGAGAAAACTGCCGTTTCACAAAGGATGGAGATGATGCCGTGAAAAATTCACAGGTATCAGAAAAGACAGAAATAAGCCCGCACTGAGTACACGTCAGGGAGCAGAGGCTAGGCGAAGGGTTGACACCGGGAGGCTCAGGAGACCCCCAGACCTGCAGCCCGCCTCCAGCCCCGTTGGGGCTGCTTAGGGGGAAAAGAGCGCACACGGAGGGATGAAAACTCGGAGGAGCCACAGGGCACAAGAGAACGAAGCTGCGAGGTGGGGCTGCACGGAGCCGCCCTGCTCGCTGCTCCTTGGGCCCTGGGAGCTGGGGGCGGCCGACCTGTCCCGCGTGGGTGTGAGGGAACCGGCCCGTCCCGGCTGCGCGGGTGCGTGTGGGGGCGGCCGCCACAGGCGGAGGCCTGTGAGGGTCGAGGAAGCGGCGGGAGGCCGCCCCCACGGCTGAAGTGCGGCCCGAGAGGAGCAAGGGGGAAGGGGCGTCGGCCCGGGGAAGGCTAACACGCCCTCACGGAGAAGGCGCCGTGCCCGCGGGCCCCGGTGGGCAGACAGCAGAGGGCACAGTAGTGGAGGCACCCGCACACACCCCCAGAACCCGATCCGCCCTGTCCCGCTCCCCGCTCGCCCCTCCCGCCGCGGGGAGAGTCACTCACCGGCACCGGCGCCGCCAGAGCGGGGAGCGGCGATCGGCTGCTATCAGCCCAGCNGGGGCGGAGCGGGCCGCAGCCGCGCGAGACCACTACCGCCACACGGCTCTCGCGAGACGCCGCCTGGCCACAGCACCGCCCTGACTGCCTGCCTCCCGTCCCGCCACAACACCGCCCCCTCACCGCCCACACCCGCCTCTCACCCAATCACAGAGCATTCCACCTCCCACCATCCAATCACAAGTTGCCCTCACTCCCAGCCATACGCCCCCTCCCCGTCAGCCAATGGCAGGGCGCCCCACCTCAGCGCCTCGTCCGCCTCCTGCGGTGGCCCAGGGGTGGGTGTGAGGGTCCGGCTGGTGGGGGAGGCAAGGGGCGTCCTTCCCTCCCCCTGGGTCTCCTTGGGGCCATATGTAGGCCCGACGTGCCTTCCCAGGTGTTTACACAGTTCCTGGTGCTAACAACAGTTATCCCTGCTTAACAGCTTTTGAAGGAGGACGTAATCTGGGGGTAAAAGTTGTGGTGGCCAGAGGTCATTTTCCCAGCCAAATTTTGGTGTGGCTAGCGCTCTCTTTTATTTCTTTGTTAACAGAAGGCTGGAGATCCTTAGGCAATCCTGCCTACACCCCCAGCTTGCCAATCATGACCATTTTTACCCATGATAGTTGGCCTGTTGAAACAGGTAAGGGAATTATGGAAGCTCAATTTACCTATGTGCTGTTCACCTGATTTTGGTTTTATGTGTAGCCACACATACTGAGATGGCCCAATACATAAACCCTATCCTAGGGAAGGTCATGTTTGTGTTATGTCAGTAATCTAATGACAGCAAATTGCCTCATACTCAGAATATTTAACATTACTGGGTATTAAAAGTTCTTCTTTGCTGAAGATTAGCCCTACCAGCTGCCTAAAAAAAGGAATCCCAGCTGCAAAAATCCTCTTTCTAGTTCCCACAGACTAATTAACATAAACTTGTCTTAACAAGATTCTTATAGCAGGTCTGTAGGGGAACCAAGAAGCTGAATACCTTGCAGAAGACATTTCTTCTCTCCTATATATTCACAGAACTTTCACTTCAAACAAAGCAACATTCAGAAAAAGCTTAAGATTTTTTTCTTGCGGACTCATTTCTCTCTTCTTCAGTTCTAAATAAAGAATAGCAATCCTTAATTGCTCATTTGTCATTTTCCTACACTCGAAAGGCAATAATTTATTTTGACAAATAGACTTGCTCAGTCTTACTTGCCACTTGTCTTTTTGGAGTTGTTTTTTCAGACAAATAGATGGGATTTTGTTGAAATAATTTGAGATGAAATAATTTACCCTTCAAAATTCAACATCCTCCATATTTATCATATCATACTGCACACATTATTTCTTACTGTGGTCGATAGTACTTGTCTGTTTTTCTCAGTTGGATGTTAAATTCCAGGAAGTGGCCTGCCTATATACCACCACGGTTTTAAAAACAGCAATTACATCACACTTCTTAATGTCGCTTCAGTCCCACATTATAAATATCAGAGAAATTAGAAGTTAAGCATACTTCAGACCAAAGTAGAAGCTTCATTGATGTGTCAAACCAAATGTTCTCCAGGATATTAAGTCATTGATCAGGACAGAAACTGTGTTCCTGCCTTCTTCCACTGAAGTACAGACAGGAAAGATGAGGCTTTTTTTCTGGGAGACCTGGTCTTAACAGAGCCAGGATACTTAATGTGTTTCTTTACACATATGTTGTAATGTTTTTGGTTTGTTGGTTGGGGATTTTTTTGAGACAGTAACAGGGAGGAGATAAGATTACTGCACTCTGATACTTTTGAGAGCAAACTTTTCTGTGTTTCTTCTTTTCTGCTCGCACCAGCAAAGGGACTACAGAGATCAGAGCAACGCTAAAATGTCTTTGGTTCTGCTCTGTCACGGAAACAAATTCAGCTCTCAGGGTGTGCCTTCAGTGATTATAATACATCTTATACACACGGATTCAACGTAAACTGCAGGAGCAGTTTAGGATCACTGAAACTATTAAAGATGTTAACTATATATATATATATATGTAGTACTGGGGCTGTCAATATTTCAGTGGGGAGTTTTAAAACTGAGGGTTTGAAAGAATATTTTGTAAATCTCTCTTTTGTTTTCTGAGTGAGAGGGTTCCTACTACCAGTATTTAAAATGTCCTCTCCCTCCTGATAATGGAGTAATGTACATAAAGGTATATAAATTATAGATAGATAATATAGATACTAGAGTAATGTATATAATGTATATAAATTCGCTCCAGACTGCTTTTCAATTGGCAGAAGAGTCTGTAGAATGAAATGAGCTGTTCTTTGCAGATACAAACATCCTCACCCACCTCAACTATATTACATTTTCCTTGCTTGTTCCAGAGCTGTATCAGGTTCATACCACCTTATAGAGGTAAGTTACCTCGTAGCTTTATGATATCCACAAGAATTTCTGATATGTGAGTGTTCACACATCACTTTATCTTGTGTCTTTCCTCCTGAAGCAGTCACTCAGGCTTCTCTATTGTCTTGTGTAGCCTGCAATCGTCACACTCATTCATTCCGAGTCTGTGTTTTTTTTTCTTGACTGATACCATCACGATCTCCCAGGCTTGTGTCATCACATTCTGTGCAGCACTTCTAAAAAGCGCTGCTCTCTCAGATCTGAAAGCTGATCTCTGAAGCTCTGATTCTGCACAGCACAGGTGTACAGTCTTGCCTGTGTAGTCATAAGGCTAAAAATTATGAGCAGAGCAGGGGGCGTTGGAATCTGATCTTCCGTTAAGGAGAGTGCTTGCCTCATGGTTGCCAAGTCATTCCCATCTAACAAGTGAGACTAGTGGGATACCCTTTGCTAAGTAGATTTTTACTGTTTCTTTACCCTAGTTTAATTCTTAATTTTGTGCTTGTGAGAGCAAGGAACAGAGGGGCTTGAAATTTACATCTTGCTCAGAAGGATGACTGATCTTACCTGTGCCTACATAAAGAAACTAATAAAACTTGTTCTGAAGTGCGACTTTGAAGAAGTATATCTATTTAAGTAGTTTGCAGTTGCCCGTGTCTTGAAGACCTGCCTTCATCAGTTGGTTTACTGGAACAAATCCAGTAACTGGAGCAAATGGGCACAGCTCCACCGGTGATGCCTTGTTTGTGCCAAACCTATACAAGCCAGATGAATGTAGTGTGAATAAAAAGAGATGATGATACATCAGATTTATTACACAAGGTAACTATTTGAGACTAACAACTTTGGGAAGATGCAACTGGAAATATCTTTGCAAAGTAAAGCTTTAGGCAACCATTTTCTTCTGTTTTGCCAAATGAAACATGAAGAAATTATTTTTATTGAGATTTTTGTAACAAGATTCCTAGCTCTCAATTTCACAGAACTAGGAGATCCAAAATGTCTTACTGAGCTTTTGAATTTGAGTCCTGAACACTCTGAGGTTCAACCTCCCTAATAACCCTGGTTGAGTCTTTTCCACGCAGTACTGTGGATGCCACTTATATTGAATCACATGCATTAAATTAGACTTTGTAAGTTTGGATTATGATAAAAATATCCACTGAGCAATTAAAGGTCAGTTTTTAGCAGCAGGAAACTTTAATGTGACTGATGCGTGACAGGAAAAGGGTGTTTCTCCTTTAAGGTCGGATAATTAGCAAGTATTTTTAACCTTCGCTCTTTAGTGTGTTAACTAGCAGCACAAGATGGGCTCTCTTGGAAATCACTGTATTCTAAGAATTATAGTGAAGCAAAAATCCATCAATAAACACTAAGCTCATGCAGTTATAACTGGTACAGAGAGGTCCCGTGGGTTGGAGGAATCTTCTAGGCACAAGGAATCAACAGATCAATCCAGTGATCAATAGATGCAGTTTCAGCTTTCTTTAGGTCCTGCTTGTTGAAGGGTTGGTGTGTATTAGAGTGTTGGTATATGACATGCACAAGTGTGGAAAGCAGTAGTAACCCGGTGGACTGTCAGGTACATCTGCCAGGTCTCACAGCCAATGAACCTCTTTTCCATGGTCAGACAGGAGAAGCTGCTGCTTAACACATGCTTGGGGTATTTGAAATGGTCTAGGAAAATGGCAGAGCTCTCCCATACATGACAGGATTCCAGTATGGGGGCTCAATGTTTGTGCTGTCCTTTTGTCCTCTGCTTATCCCTAGAAAATGTCCATTGCCTAGAATTTTGAAAGTTCTCATGCAGTTGAGTACACAATTTCATTTTTTCTGCTCTTGCAGACACTGAGGGTGGCTTTTTCCCTCATCTGTGAGGACTACTGACTTACATTTTTCTTCTAACAAGAGCTGAGGGCCTTGTGCCATCACCAGATTCTGCAAACTGAGACTTTAAGAAGCACACTTTCCTACTTTACTGGCGAGACAATATATGCTATGAAAAACTTCTAAGAAGTTTTTCAGTTTGCATTCTTTCTTCTAGAATTTCAAATCTTAATTCTGCTTACCCTTGTTTTCACTTTACAATGTCTTACATAATGCTTTTTCAGTATATACAGCTTTCATATACACAATGATACAAGATCTCAATTGGTATAAATTTTGATAATTTAGGATCTGTTCTTTCAATAGGAGGGTTTTTTGCATTACACATACATTCATTGATTTGTCTCTCATATCGGGAAGAAATAAACTCACTAAAATATTCTGGTTTTACTGACGGAGAAAGAATCCATTCTCCAGAAAGTCCTGGCTCTTCTTAGGAGGTCTTTCCTAACTGCCAGTTAGTAATTTTGGTGTAGTGACAAAGCTGTCTTGTTTGAATGGAATAAAGTTACAGTGACTCATCACAGTACTGCTAACTTTGATTCGGTAAACCTTTTACTTAAAACTCTGGCTTCTGCAGCAGTACCAAAAACTGGAAGGCAGATGGAGCTCCTGCATGCCAAGTGCCAGCATACCAGTATTTAATGTTTAGACGTCATCCACCTTTGGCTTAAGTATTTTTATTTTCAGTTTCTTTGTTATTGCATTTGTTAAACTTTAACTGACTCCTTTGTCAATGGCACAGTAATGCTAATGGAAAAGCTA